>JARHUK010000381.1:0-18428 GCA_031001725.1 Pseudopyricularia javanii
GGCGCAGACAGAAAAAGGTTGCCTCTCTTGCAGCCCCGTCCAAGATTCCGTTAAATTGGGAGTTCTGGCAAAAGAGAGAGAGAAAGAGAACCCAAAAAAAACGCATTGATGGCGAGGGTTTGTGTCGCTGTCGGAAATAGATAGACTTTGGTCGCTTGTCTGATGTGCTGCCGTCCTTCCTGTTCTTGTCGGGGGGCGATTCCCCATTTTTGACTCACGATGGGACAAATGCCATCAAGGTCGAAATCCCTTCATCAGAAAACGGGGACTCAAAGGGCACAGGCAAGACCCCCCGCCGCTGAAATCATTATCATTGCAGACAAACGGCACCACCCGCGGGTTCTCAGTTTAGTATCTGTGCTGCCGTCGCCGCATGCGCTGAAACAGGCTGGTGGGGCCCCTTCTCTCCCTGTTGCAAGGCTGGTGGTGGTCGAGGTGGGATACTTGAGCAAGCTCTTTTCGGCATAAAAGGGGCCACCCACGCTTTTGATTGTGCTCGTATATAAACATGAGACCGTGTTGGTGGCTTCTCCTTTTGTTTTTCTCTTCTCTCCTCTGGGAGATCGAGTGAGGGACCAAAGACAAGTTGAACCCAATGGTGAGACGGATGATAGTAGTTTGTATTGATCGCAGTTTGAGTTGCCGATTTGTGCCTTGACTGTTCTGCTAGACTACTGTACAGTAGCTGACGGCGAAAAACGAGTCGGTCCCCTGCAGAGCCATCCCAGGGAATGCCAGGGCATGGATAATAATGGATGGGATGATGGGGAAGCTTCTGCTAGTCACACATCCTATCGGGTTTCAGATCGACGACGGCACAGGCTGGGACAAATCACAAATCGTCTGTCTGCCCACAACACGCGGGGTTTCCAAGAAAAGGGTTGATCCATCGAATTATTCTAGACCGAGTCTGAAGTTCTGCATGCACGCTTGCTGCGATTGATGTCGGGCTACCTTAACTCGCTTAATGACCAGCAGCCCTCTCAGCAACACACCACACCCTCAATCCCATCTATTTCTAGGTCCAGGTCCGACTTTAGGCCGCGTCGCCTTCGGGACGGCGTGCTAGGTGTGCCGGTCATCCAATCGGTAGGAACCACCGGGCCCACGTCCCGTTAGCTCCTGCACTAGACTAGCACTACGTGGTACAGTGATAGACCCCACTCCACTGTACGACACGTGAATTGAATTGGGGGCTCCTTCCCTGTCTGAACTTTACAGGTAATTATCCAGTTCTGTTTTTCGACATTGTAAAGCTTCTAGAAGGCGCAACTGTGTACAGTACGAGGCGACCATAGCAAAAAGGATCAAACAAACCCACCCACATTGGCTTCGCCATCACAAACTCAATTGCACCCATTCACACACAACACAGACGGCCCAAGCAGTCCTCCAATACCCACACACACATCTTGACCTGCACCTCAAGTGCAAGGGAATATCGTGTGTGGTCGTGCCCGCCTGCCTCACTACTTCCAAGTGTTTCGGATTCCAGCTTTTCGGGGTCAGACGCCGCGAACACGTGGGTTCTCCCCACCTGCCACTGTCCACCACGTCCCGAGCCTGCGATCGAGCTCCCTCGGGTCTGGGGTGTGCTACCGTTTCGATTGCTGCTAAATATATGTATGTATGCCTCAGGTATACGTAAAACGTATACTCGCTCGCCCTCTCAGTATCTAGTCAGAACCATTAATAGCTCGGTAGCCTTGCCGGCCTTCGTCTTGATACATACGATCGCGTCATTCGTCGCCCCGCATCACGGTAAATTACCGAACCCCGATCCCGCCGGCCTGGCTGCCCGACGCCGCCAGCCATGAAAGAACCTGGCGAGGGGTCATCCAGCCACGATGCCTCATCGAGTTCGCCCATGACTGTGCAGAACCCTCAATCTTGCGTACCTGCTCAGAATGACGGTTGGGAAGGCCAGGTGCAGGGGGTCTCGCCTCGTCACTATCCTCTTGACCGCCCAGGTCTCTCTTTTGACAAATATGAACATCGTCGTCTAGGGCTTCGAGAGGCCCTGGTAAGCCGCGTCGTCGCCGACGTCATGAGCCCGATGAGGCTATCAGATGGCGCAAAGACCCTGGATCTGTGCAGTCGTGGCGGTTCTTCATTCTTGCCAGAAAAACTACTTCATGAAGGGTCAGGGGCCCCCGAAATGGAGCTTGAGTTTGACCTTCAGTTGCTGCAAGACATGGTCCACCTGCTACCGCCAGACAAACCTTGGCGAAGTGCGCGCCTAGAGAGGTTGCCTTCCAGGACGCGAAAGGACACCATGGGCACCTTTCCACCCTACCAGCGTCCGTGTACGATAGGTGAGAGAATGTTGGACCTTGTGCAACGACACTACCTCGAAGTGGACGAGACGGCTACCAAGCAGTGGTTTCGCACAATGCGACCGCCTCAAGGGCCAACACAGCCATTCAGGCCAAAGCCGCCCACCTCTGGGGCAGCAGCCGACCCATCAAGAACAGTCAGCCCTATTCCTCGCCTAGAGCCCCGACGAGGTACACGTGCTGCTGCCGTTCAGTCATGCCAGGCTAGACGCAATCACAGCTATGTCGAAAACAGAGGGGCGCAGTACCATGGCTACCATGATTTTGACCTCCGTAAGCACCGCAAGTCTCTGGATCGGTTCGCCAAAACTCAAGATCGCTTGCGTCTCTACGATGGTGGGGCGGCAACGCCGTGGAACAATCAAGTACTTGACTTTAGCCGCACAATAACTGCCCACCAAGTCAGCATGTTCGGGGACAACGCCATGGCTCCCATGTGGCCGCACTCGCGTGTTCTCAGGCGCTTCAAGGTCCATCTCTCATATGAAGACCGCAGTAAGCTTCAGGATCCGCTCTTCACGGCGGCACATCCTCCATTTAGACCAGCACGAGGCCGGGGGCCTTTTAGGTATTACGCACAGAATTGCAGGAACCCGGAACCGCTACATCCAGGCGCCCGCGGCACAAGGCCGCGTTCACTCAGTGAGCCCCCTGCCGGAATGTTCGCGCATGCGAAGCTTCCTCGGTCTGTACATCATGGTCCTCTACTCGAGATGGAGATTGCCTACCCTCGCCTATCTCTCTCCCAGGTAGATCGAAGGTCAAGACGAAGGAGTCTGGACAGAGAGAACATTGCGGATATGTTCGGCGGGGCTCCGATTCGAGGAGCTGGGATCCTTCTTCCCCGCCGAATTATTGGTTATGAGAGCCGCAACGCAGTTGATGGCACTTTTATGGGTGGCCTAGAAGACGATGAACCTTGGACAGTAGAGAGGAGAAGGCTTGGAGACTGCAAAGGCCCGCTGATCACACGTGCTGGCCATTGGTGCAACAGCTGCCGGCTTTTTCATTCTGACCCAAGCATGAGGATTCTCAACGTCAACTCTGGGCCTGTCCAAGCAACCTATAACAAAAAGCCGGTTGGACCGCTCAAGGACCCTAGGCCGTGTGAAAAGACCAAGATCGCAGATAATATTGAATACTGCCACAACTGTACAGACTGGACTCACTCGCAAAGCGGGTGTTTCTTACGCTGTGGGCACTGCGGCTCCCTGGGTGCCGATGTGAATCCCAACGATCATTACCTAAAAGTAACGCATGAACTCACTCACCATCCGCCTCCTGGTCTGCCCGCAAGGTATCACCAAGCACCCGATTGCGAAGTTCCCAAGAGAAACCGCTGCAAATGTGTCAAGTTTCCGACGTTCCATACCGCGACGGACTGCACAATCACTTGCTCGCGGCCTTGTGGGAGTCCCTGGCCTCCGGGGCATTTCAAACATAGAAATGCGATGACATGCGTGAGTTTACTAACAGGACCCGAGACTTCCTAGAATTTAGCCCTCTGTGGAATCCAGCCCACACTGACCAGGGTCTACCCTTAATAGAAATACCGCTGCTGCATGTGTGGTTTACGTGGACATGCAGGCAAAGATTGTACCCTGATCAAGGACGGCTGCCTATGCGGAGCCAGCCATCTCGGTCAAGATTGTGGCTGGAGGCCGGAGTGTCATGTCAAGGGCTGCGACAGATATCACTGTAAACTCCACTGCCGTATCTGCGGCGACCTCGTGGCCCCTAAAGGATCGAGGCCTGATCCGGCCCTCGGCTATCGACTTTGCTCAGAGTGCACCGAAGCGGAGATCCGGCAAGAAGCAGTACAGCATTGTTTCGATGCCATCGAGGCATGGTCTACACTTTGTGCTCGGGCAGACGTCCTGTACCCATCTGCAGGTTTGGGCTCCGCAGCGTTTGCCAGCTCGCCGTACGAGTTCTTCCAAACGGCGCTCAAGCTCATGGATGTCCGCCTTTTACGCGGCTTGTTGCGACCCATGCCTAGCCTGGACCTGCCGATCGCCAAGTCAAACTATGTCAACCTTCAGCTATCTCACCTGCGAGATATCCTTTGGACGAAACCTTCGTTGCTTCCAGTGGTAGCGTTTGAGAACCCAGACAAGGCAGTAATGAGGTTGCGCAAGGAAGTACTCGACCTTCTAGAGAAAATCTTTGTCTCCGGTTCAGAGGAGGGCTGCTGAGGATCCTGACCATGCAATTCCACTCACTGTAGCATCTTGCAGTGCCTTGTCGCATATCGGACACACGCATCACAATCGTTTTGGAGCAGCGAGCAAGCTGGAGTAGCAGTAACACAATGTCTTGTTGATGCAGGTGCGTAGGCAGAGAAATATCCACAGTAGATGCAGGCAAGCGTTACTGCTAATATGAACAAAATCGCCTCGAATGTACAGTCCCGACAAGTAACTACCGCGTACATAACCTCTGGTTTCAGCAATAGGGATCATGAGAGAAGAGAAAAAAAATTTGAAGCCAACTTGACCGAACAACAGACGCGTCCGTGCCAACGTCCAGGTATCTTTTTGACAAGAGCTTTTCCTTGAAATAAAAACGGATCCAAATGTAGAAAGCAGCCTGAACTAGAAGCGAGGGGGGATTAAGAAGATCATAAGATGAAAAAATGGACAAGGTTCGTATATGAGAATAACAAAAAAAAGCAGTTAAAGACAACAGTAGCAATCGCGACTTTGCGGTCATTATGGGCGTAGAATATCAGACGTCATCCCCACGACGGCGCGGATCTGGTGCCAACGTGGTTTTCTTTTTCGTGGTTGGAGTGGCAGCGTCAGGAGGACCGAGGAACATCTAGTCCTCGTCCTCGTCGACCCACGCCCCGGCGGTGGCCTTGGACGCCCCGCTAGGAGGCTTGCCATCACCATCCTCGACCACGAAGCTCGTGCCAAGCGCCTCCTTGCCCTGCCTGATCATGTCCTGGAGCTGCGAGTTGAGTGCCTCCATGCGGGCGTCGGCGTCGCGCTCCTCACGGCGCCTCTGGGCCAGCAGCTTCTTGGCGTTCTCCGAGATGCGCGGGCTGCTGCATTCCACCGCCGCCTTGTCCTCCTTGGTGGCGGCGACGGAGCGGCGGCGGGAACGCGGGGTCACGACAGCGCTGCTGTGAGCGCGTCGATGGCCCCGGGTGACGGGGGACGACGCGGACGAGCTGGACGAGGAGCCGCTCACCGTCCGGATGTGGCGTTTGCCGTTGGAGGTGATTGGCGTCCGGATGGGCGACTTTGGGGAGAGCGCCTGGCGGAGGGCGGACTCGTACTCGGGCTCAGGTTCGGCAGACCTGCGTCGCTCCGAGACGTTGGGGCGTCCCGCGGACTTGGGGAGGCGGGTTGAGGTCGGGGTGTTCATGGGGGAGAACTGAGAGGTCGCGGGCGTCACCGGCGATCGCGCTGCGGCGTAGCTGGCCGGCTGGCGGGATGTCAGCGTTGCTGATCCGGCATGCGAGATCCGAGATGAAGGGCGCTGGCTGAGGGCCGGGGAGGACGCCCTCGGGAGACCGGTGTTGGATGGTATGCGCGACACCGGGACGCTGATGCGGCGGTTTAACGACGCGGCGGAGGATGCACAGTTTGACGAGACCGAGGAGTCGCGCACGGTTTGCGCCTTGGCGTCGAGGTGCAGCGACGATCGCACGCTGCCGCGGCTGCGACTAGGCCCGCGGACAACGCCCGTTGAGTATTCTGAGAGATGGGGGCTGGGGGTGTCGTGCCTATCCGTGTTATCGACCATGACCCACTGCTGCAGCTCCTCGGCCGACCTGGGGGTCCCAGAGAGCTGCCTGCGCTTGACTGCCGGACGCGACGGCGTCGGCGCCTGCTCGCGGACCTTCTCGACTCGGATCATGTCCGACTGCTCCGGGCCACTACCACTGACAGTAAAGGTGCTGTTGTTCCTGAAGCCGGAGCGCAGATCGTTGTTGGAGTGCACGCGGCGCGGCATGCTGTGTCCGTTCAGGGTTGGTCGCATGGGGTATGTGTCTCCGGATCCGGCTTGAAAGCCTGAAAATGTGCTAGCTTTGACAAACTCCCAGCATCTACCGACGCACCTGCCGATGATGTTGATGGGCATGTTCATCGCGAACGCCGTCCAGCCGTTGCCAGGCCAACGGGGCAGCAAGTTTGGGCTCCCCGGAGCGGTGACATCGGTGTACAGAATCCTCGCCACCGTTCGCAGGGTCGGCGTCAACAAAGGGTCTTGGTCCATTTCGTGGTGTGTTCTTTTCGAAGATATCGAGCCGTAGCCCATGTTCCTCCTGTCGTCGGCTTCTAGCTGCGTGATGCGCCGGTCATCATCCGACGTCGTCACGGAATATGCCGCGTCGTAGGTGCCGGGGGTCTGGATCTGACCGGCCAGCACGTAGTGGTTCTGTCGTCGAGCGATGCCCGCGTCAGCCCGCGGCGTCACAGCAGCTCCGGCGATCCCAAAGTAGCTGTTGGATGAAGATAGGCAGGCGTAGGAGCTCTCGGGGGTCATTGGCGACTCCTGCAGGGGCGTCGAAGCTCGGCTCGCTACCCAGGAGGGCCTTGGTGTGGCACGTCGTCTCTTTGCGTGCGCGCTCGCCGGCGTCGGTATGGAAGAATTGTTGACGTATCTGGAGCTGGGGGATTTGGACCCGAATGCAATGGAGTTGGCTGCAGTGGATGGGTCGCCAGGTGCTCGAAAGACGTCGGCGTTGAGAGCCGGGCGGGACTTGCCGGAACTCTCGCCAGGCGAGCGAAAATCCGAAAAGGACATTTTTTTTCTGTCTCTGTTACCCTTTGTTTTCCTTTCCGAGGTTTGTTGTTTCGAATCGGGGTTAGTGAATATAGTGTCGTTGCTTGCTCTCGGTCACACAAGCTCAGTCCGCGCGCAGGTACGCTAAAGGTGGAATGGGTTGGTCGTGTGGCCGACGGTCCCAGAGAAAAACAAAGCGAGCTGCTAGTGTTTTGACCGTGATATAATCCTCAGTTGCCCATTGTTTTGTTTGTCCTTGTTTTTTTTTCTCTGAGGACGGCCGAGGGCTGCGGGGAGACAAGCAATGGCAGTGAGAAGCAATCCGGTGGGTGCAATATACGGAAAGACTCGAGGTAAAGAGATTGGAAGTTTGGTGTATTTTGTTGGTCAGATGAACAAACACAACAAATTCTTCCGGCCCTTGAGTTTCCAGGTTCCAATCGCCCTGGTAGATAGACTTTTATGCGTGGTGCATTAGAGTTGCCGGTCTTTCTGTCTGTCTGCATGCAGTATGCTCGTTGAAGGATAGGGAGCTTTTATCGCAGGGCTCTTGTCGATGAAGCAGCCGCCGCGCAAGCCCCTTACCTGTCACGAAGGATTCGACTGTATGGCTGCGAACAGGACCGAAAGGTGGCCTGGGCAGGCGAGCGAGCGGCCTGGCTAAAATAGAATGGAATAGGTACGTAGGTAGTCGACCGGTTTGAATTAGAATAAAAAAAACAAAAAAAAAACAATTAACCCAACAAGCGCGGGATCCGATTGGATTTTTGCTTCTGTTTGCTGGCACTCAACCTACGTCAGTCCAGCGCCACGTCCTTGTCTGGCTCCTGGCCGGGCCTATAGTGTTGGGGGCCTCGAGGGGTTTTAGAGGAGTACATGTCATGACAGTAAATTGGTGCACCTTACCTTTTGAAGACCAGCCCCGGACTCGAGAGAGACAGTTCAGCACTCTTCAGACCGCCATGGTCTAAAGAAAAAAATAAAGGACCGCAAGGATTTCTTTGGATCCTGTGACAAGCGAGCGCTCATCATTTCAACCAACATGTCGCAGCGGTCAAACCGGCACCAAAAAAAAGGACGGGAAAAGACCCCTGGAAAGTCATGTCGCTTTTTCCCCAAAGATCCCCCAACCAACAGGGCAACAGGGTCCCACTTGGCGCCCCCATCGAGATCCACATCGCGTTGCTGTGGCAAACAGACCCCAAGTGGATAGCTGTAATAACAAAGTAAATAATGAGCCCCGCCTCAACCCGATGCTGGGATGCGCTAGCAGCGCGTGGGATCGCAATCGTCAAACTCACCTTTGGTGAACTCAAGATTAGACCGGACGCCTTGCTATCGCGTTGCCGGGAACAACCGACCTGCTAGTCTGGCAAGAAAGTAAAATGTGTAAGAAAAAAAAAGCACCCTGATCGACTAGCCTAGCTTTCATTACTTTGTCGACTCACGCCCACGCCACCTTTTGCGGCATTCTCCGGCTAGCAACAAAACTTGGTTTTCTATGGTGATCAATCGTCTGGTCGTTTCTATTCTAAGTCGGTACAAGACAAGCATAAAAAAAATGCAAGGCAAACCTGCAAGTGAACCAGAATAGAGCAATGCGGGGAATCCGAAATACCGTAAGAGAAGCCAACTCATGAACCATGTAATCAATCAGCAATGCCCCTCAGCCGCTCATGTAGCTGCCGCTCCGGTAAATCACTTCTCCGCTTTGCTGTAGTAGGCATCCGACTGCTCAAGATGCGACGCTGCCACACCGCCGTCGACCCCTTCCTCGCCCCTGATGTGCTTCCTGCTGGCCCAAAAGGCCTCACGCTCCTTGAGGATCTCCTCGCCGCGCTCCACCATCTCGGGCAGCTCAATCTTCTTGGCCACCCACGCGAACTCGCCCAGGTCCAGGTTCCCCTCGGTCCTCTTCTCGTACTCGACCATCTGGCAGATCAGCTCCAGCTTGTCGATGTCGTGCACGTACTTGCTCTCGAGAGTCTGCGAGTCCTCGTACTCCTGCCAGATCGCCCGCATCTCGGCCCCCACCGTGTTGCCGCCGCCGTACACCTTGCCCAGCAGCGTCCCCGTGATGTAGTCCATCGTCGCGGCTTCGCGGCGCGCCTTCTCGGGCTTCGGGACGCCGTCGACCGGCGTTATGTCCCCGACCAGGGACTCGGCCATGTCGTGGATCAGGCACATCCTCATGCACTTGTTGAGGTCGAGGCGGGGCGCAAGGCTTGGTGGCGGAAGCATCGACATGAGGGACATGCGGTACATATGATCCGCGATGGACTCGCCCCTGTGGCGCGTGCGCGTCGTGGGCTGAGGTTAGTATCATGATGTTAAGGACCTGTGACATAGAGAAAGCAAAACAAAAAAAATGGATGACGGGTGTATTCTACCTCTCAATGTCAAAACGGCGCCATCCCTCGCGTTTCGTAGTCTTGAGCCTCTCGAGGAGATGAAAGTACGGGAGCGGGGAGTCCGACCCTTCTGCTGGCTTGCCGGTGGAGAGTGTATCGAGCACCTTTTCGGGTGTCCATTCTCCCTCGACGATGGGATTGGGTACCAGTCCTGGGTCTAAAGACATTCGCATGACTTTGACTTAGCTCGCCGGTCACGAGGAGGCGCTACTCTGGAGGGTGGGGTGTTTTTTTAAACCAACCTTTGAATGCTTTGGTGTTATCTGTCGCTGCTGGCGTCATGTTGAGTGGTTTTGTGGTGTGTCGAGCAGAAAAGTTGAATGGTAGGTTGGTCGCTAGTCCAGATCCTCACTAGAGTAGGCTGGTACCTCGTCTAGTTGGTTCCGCCGCGTGATGATCTCCCTTTTTTCGCATACACCCGAGAATTTCCTGGCTAGGATCTGCCTGTGTACATAGGGCGAGACAGCTCTTCTTCTACTTTGCGCACACACCCGGGATGATGAAGAGTAAAGCAAGGACGAATGTCGCAGCCAGGTAAGGTGCTGCTTGTTTCCATCAGGTATCACCGACTGCGGGGTATTAGGCGGTGGGGCGAGCACCAACGCGCAAAAGCAAACGGTGCAAGTAAAATCTCCTTTTCCTCATGGCAAATCAACATCGTCGCACACGGCCAGCTCGGGCGCGTACCTGCTTCCACAAACACGACAGGCTCATCTTGGTTGTTGAGATGCCGCGAGACACGCAAAAGTCCGTTTGGTTGATGTCGCGCAACCAGCCGTTGTAATGCGCACTGGTTGATTGGCCGGGCTTTCTGCTGCAGGAACCCAGCACTAGCCAAGCCATATCTGTGGGACGGCTTCAGGATTACAGTACTATCAAAATGCGACTGACAGCATTGGTCCCGCGGGGCTGATGAAAAGGGAGATTTGGGGTCGATTGTGACGTCAGGTGTGATGATATCTGTTTACTGTCGTTGTAGTAGTTGGACTGAAGCTATCCAGATGACATGCACGCTATTAACAGTAACACTGACAACGAAATTAAAAAAAAAAAAGTCCAATCAGCAATAGAGCAAGTGTTCCCAAAATGACATTTCCTAGCACGGCTGATGACAGTTTACACGGTGGCAAACAACCCCTGAGGCTTGCTGTTAGTTACACCAGATCGCTTGGCCGGTCTGGTCCACAGCCCAGATCAGAAAGAAGATAGGAAAGAAAATGAATTCCAAAAGTAACAGTAACACATAGATGACACACTCACTTTATGGCGCCGTTTTTCGAAGCCTTAATCTAGCTGATTGATGGCTGTGGCAGTTTACACTGTTACACAACAACAAACACTAACAGCATGACGTATATGACCTTGGTGTCAGCGTCAACATCAAGGGTCACTCAGTTTAGGACCCCTATCCCCCTTGAATCGGATCCCTCTGGATCGGAGGCGCCGGAACGGCTTAGACACAACGTGGACTTGTGTGATTTTGGCCTTGTTCCTTTCCCTGGACCGCCAGCCACTTGAAAAAATGCTATAACATCACATATTAAAGGAGTCGACCGCCACTTATCCTCCCTCGCCTCCCAAGGGTTGTTGGAGATGACACTAAAAACACCATCACTTTATACTTGGTAATCCTAGTTCCTAATACACCTTTCCCAAAAGATAACAAAAATGGATTTGGTCCGTGTAGGTAGGTAAAATATTTTGTTGGCATCGGGAATAGCCTGTCAATTTTGTGGGCGCAATGCAATGAACATCGTCTGATGATTGTTTGGGTGAAAACATCCCGTCACTGCGTACAGGATAGGACCAAGGAGTGGCCACTTAATAGAGTCTGTTATCTGCGGACCCTGGTTCTGATGAATCGCCAGGTTGGGACGAGATTGCGGTATGGTATCCTCGTAAGCAGAACCGAGGTAGCATGTTTTTCTGCTTTCCAATAGACTTTCTTTCAAGTCTGAGAGTTATTACCAAGCCGGCTTGTTTTCAACTGTTTGGAATAGCACCTGTCAATATTAAAGATGTTGGGAAATTTTGGACGTGTAAATGCCAACAATAATCGTATCAATCATCACAAGCGAGGAAAGTGCCGCAGAGGAGGGGTTCAGCTCGGCACTCAAAGTGGGGTGACGTGGTGTTGGCCTCCATCTACAACTTACCTGCCGACCCTTTGCCTCTCTAGCCGTCGATAATCATCATCACCAGAATTCAAGATCAAAGCCTTGTTCGAACTTGCAAAAATCCCAGCTGAAGAAAGCTCAAATTGAAACCAAAAGAGGGTGTAACACTGCCACAAAAAAATCACTTCATAAACCGCCACGTTCTTCAGGACCAGTTCAACTGGGTTCAGCGCACACCATCTGCCCATTCCCGGGTGGGCTTTATCATGACCAAGCTACCGTCAAACCGCTGATTTGCTTTGGCAATCGTACGAGGGAAATAAAGAAACCTTTGAATGGACGAGCGACGGTGCTCAGCATACGCACGCGTAATTACCACCGTGCAGACAAGCATTATCTCACGTCAGAGCGGTCGTACCCAGACATACGCAAAGTGTTGCTAGGTCGAATCTTTTTTCAGCCCCCCTCGGCCTACACTTCTATATCAAGTGGTCCAGATCTTGGTTTTTGGAAATCAAATTCCAGCTTCCTACCTAGGGAAGGCATCGGCAAAATGGCAACCTATACACCAAAAATCGATTTGTTGCCCAACGAGGTAGAGTAACCTGGAGCTCATCCACCTTGAATACGGCGGTTGTATAGTATTAACATGTGCTTACTTACAAACCTCCAGATCCTCGACTCGGTTCTATCCCGTCTCTCAACCCCGGAACTCCTCACAGTAGCCCCCGTAAACCGCCGGATCCACACAATCGTCCTCCGCCTGATCCAGCGCCGCCTGGCAGCGGTCCTCAACGGTAAGCAGCAGCAGCAGCAGCCGCAGGAGCTCATCCTTGAGTGCTACCCGCCCTCAGCATCCCTGACTACCCCCTACCTCTTCTGCGACCCACTCGGGACCAGCAGCCTCGACGGCGGCCTCGTCCTGGACGCGCACGCGGAGCTCGAGTACAGCAGCAGCACTGGCGACAGCGCCGCCGGCCTGGGCAACCTGCGCCGGCTGTACTCGCGGTTCCGCCCGGTGGCTCAGGACGAGAACCGTCGCCCGAGGCAGAGGTACCCGAGGAGGGAGCAGGTGGAGGAAGGGGACGATGAAGAGGTCGTGTTCACGGAGTCGCCGCCCGCGCTGGACGTCCACCTCGACGAGGGCGAGCAGTTCGCGCAGCTGGTCACGGTCACGAACCTCGTCAAGACAGGCTCCAAGCGCGGGCAGTTCCTGGGTCACGCCAACGTCAGCGATGGGGTGGTGAGGGTTTGGAGGCGCTGGCTTGCCGATGCCGTCAGCGTTGCTGCTGCCAACGGAGACGGGGATGGCGAGGCGATTTTGTGGGCCGACGCGGAGAGGCATGTGGGCGTGAGGTTCAGGGTGTCGAACAAGGACGCACGGAACCAATATCTGCTGGTCGGGGCGGATGAGGATCCGGCCGTGAGCTACCGGCTTGACTACGAGGGTGAGTTTCTCTCCCAAAGTGCTTCAAGTTTGCTAAATTATGGACACGATGAAGGAATCACCAGGACTAATCCATCAAAATTATAGAGCTCGTGGTCAGGACCAGCCAGCTCCTTCTCGCGCTCGAAAAGTCGGAAAGTCAGGTGGCTACAAGCTCAGGTAACGACCTTATGCTCGTCCTATAAACATGCACAAGCCAAATTATACCCGCAAGCTCAACTGTGGAACACCGAGACGGCTTTCCTTTTTTCCGTTTCCTATTTTTTTCCCCGTCTTCTGCTTTCCACTCATTCCCTCAAAGTTATCCCTTATTCATGTGCCCCTTTTCTTTTGCGTTTCTTGGTGGTGTGTGACAGACAACGTCTTTGACGCAACGGCTAGTGTCGATCCGCCATGCTTACCGGGCCGGGCAGCCTTGAACCGTTGGGGATCGTTTCTTCCGGGTGGAGGAAAGAAAGAACGTGGACTTTCGGCATTTTGGCTCGTGGCTGGCGACTACTCCTCTTGCTAATGTTTTACTGGCCATTCGCGGTGCTGCGATTCCTGTTTGAACAAACAGATCTTTCCGTCTTCATCGACCCAAGAGGCTCTATTGCGCAACCATCGCAGGCTCTTTACTACCCGTTCTACCCGGTCATGGATTTCGGTGGCGGCGTGCTGGGGTTCGGCAAAGTGCTGGAGGATCTTGTCAAGGTGGCCTAGTAAGCCCAATGCCAGTCGGGGGGTATAGTTTTGTCAAAGAAGATCGGACACCAGGACAAGGCAGCGGTTATTCTACAGTTCGGCCATGGAGGATGGAGGAAGGAATTGAAGGTTATTCCTAGGTCTCCATGTTATGTTTCTACTCAGGTTGCAAATAGAAATGAGCGAGATGAGAGGGGTATATATGCAACATCAGGTCAGCCGGCGACTGAAAGTTTCTCGGAATTTCGTTTCAAGTGCACACAGAGGGATTTTTTTCTATAATTATGTACGTGGTTTTCCCGTCGCTTAGCTGTGTCACAGTAAGCGTCTCTTGTCCCGAATAGAGTTGTTTACTCGGTAGGCATATCTTGTACCCACACGGGTTGACAGGTTGCTTTTATTGGCCTGTCAGCAGTCTTAAGATGCATTTTGATATAGCCGCGTGGCAGAGCATGCTTTTTGCAGGTAAAACTCGCATTGAATATATGGGCTCAGGCCATGGGTTCTTGCGGTTGAAGTTAAGGCATTACGTGGTGTGAGTGTGACGGCCAATCAATGCCGTAAGATGAAGTGACGGGTCATGAAGTCGTGTCTATCTACAGTGTCTACCTTGGCTGTATACACCTCTAGTACTGAAAGAGAGAGGGGGGAAAACGTGGGCTGACCTGAACTGATTTCAAACAACGTCGGCTTTACCACGGCACTGCCAGTATGCCAAACGCATCAATCTTTCCCAAAATACACGCCAGTACCCACCCACCCACGTGTATAAAAATTCAGCCCAGCCCAGAGATTCATCAGTAAATAGACCGGACGAGCTCGGCAAGTGCTCGGATGGACGAGGCGCGCAAGGTGGTGGGATGGACAGGTTTTTCAGCGCGCCCACAAAAAAAGGGCTTCTTCCCTCGGACAGTGATAATCGTGACTGCAACCCAAGAAGAGGTCGTTGAGACAGATGTCCTGGAAAAGAGATAGGGGCCACCCCCCATCTGGTTTCAGCCTCCTACCGTATCCAAGGGTTGAGACGGCCCCTTTGCAGGCTGGGCTGTCAGTGCGTGTCTCTCTGGTGGAGCCTTACCGTTTGTGGGACGCCCAGCCAATAGGGCGCAGTACCGAGATCTTTTTTGTTGACATTCGGGCCAATGACAGGGCTGTAATCTGGGTGAGAGGAGCCCCACAACCCGTTACCCACCGAGCCCCACCTGGTAAAAATGTGGTTTTGGGGGGGTTTTGGGAAACAACGTTCCTTCCTTTCTATCAACGTAAAAAAGGTATTCTTGGCACACGAGAGGCGCAAAATTGGTTTGCACTCTCTTTGCATGACGCACGCGACGGTCAGTTCTCGCTAACTGTCTGCTACATCATGCTTTACGAACACACAGCACGCGATGTTACATTTTTATTTACTTAAGAAATAAGCAGTTTAATGGGATTTCCCCTCGTTTTGTGACTTGCGCTTGGAAGAACATTTACTCTCTTTGCAGTCAAGTGGTCGTGGTCGTGGTCGTGGGGCCTGCCGAGCGTGGCACGTCCACCCCTGAGATGTTTTTTCACACACGCACACGCGCACACTCTCTCTATCGTCGTTACATGTTTTTCTTTCGACATCCTGAATGAAGCATCTGCTCCATTTTACCATGTCATTCCGTGGCATGGCATGTCTCCGTTCAGCTCCAGGCCCAGGGTTGTCAACGGCAGGTGTGGCGCTTCTGGGCCTCGTCCGACAGACGAGATGGGTCCTCATCCCTCCCATACCACAGTACCCAAGTCCTCACCTCGTACATTACGCACCAATATCGAGTACGAAGAGAGATTTGAATGATCGTCGACCCCAGAGTTCCACTCGGGTAGCCGGCCTTGTGGCCCTTGCTATGCCCTTGCTCTGCCCTTGCTCTGCCCTTGTTGGTCCCAAGGCTCCGATAAATCTTTTCTTGGTCTGTCTTGATCCTAATTAATACTTCCTTACCCTTGATGGCCCACGGACCTTTTCCTCTCTCCTCCCTCTCGCGTGTGCGCGTTTGATCCATTCGTTTGACCGGCATGTTTGTTCTTTCTTTTGTGTCCTCTCTTTCTCCAATGTTCGATGCGCCTCGCCTAACATAATACCGACATTTCCCCCTGGCTCCTTGCAGGATCAAGGCTTTGCCCTATCTTTCTCTTCTTCGTCAAGCTTCCCTTCCTTTACCGAGGGCAGGCCCTCTACTATACGTTCTTCTCTCAGAGAGTCTTCTGCCGCGCAGCTACAAGGGTGTCGATACCTACCATTCTCTGTTTCTTGTTTGACGTTCTTTTTTTTCCTTCTTCTTTTCATTTCTCCATATACCCAGGTTTCTTTTCTATTTAGTTTGAGATGGAATCGCTATCAGATCTTGCGAGGGTGGCCAGGAGAGCCCAGGAGGATGCGCAAAGGGAAGCAGAGGCTCCGAGCCCCGTCCAGCAGACGCCGCCGGTGAACACAATATCAACCCAGATCCAGACGACTACCGTGACCCCATTAATCCAGGACCTGAGGCTCGGCCATGCGCCGCCATCAGCGGGCTTGCCGCTGCCGCCACTACCCACCGCGGCCAAGTCACCGTCAAGATCCGGATCCGTTTCGGAAGCCGCATCTTCGCGGCGCCCATCAGCAAGCAGCATTGAATCGTCGGCCGTCAAGGAGCCCCCGCGGATAATCTCACAGAAGGGCGAGAGGGTAGATATCTCACCAGACCACAGGCCCAAGACGAGCTCCTCGAGGCGACTTTCTTTTAGCTCCATGGGCTCGAGCAAGAGGCCCATCAAGTTCGGGACGGGGAGGCACGCGCACACCGAGCTGTCCCCGCAGCCGAGTGACGATGAGGAGGATCCTTTGGTAGGCTGTTTCCCGCCGCAAGCCTGACTTTGAAAAGTCATAGTAGGACTTGCTATAGTTATCTTCAGGATCTGTTACTAATCCCAACTGCACAACAGAACTGGCCACTATGGAAGAAGGACCTCAACTTTGCGGCACTCCTGACGACTGTTGCGCTTATCCAAGTGATGAAGACCGTCTTTGTCTCGGTCAATGTCATTCTCGAGCAAAGTTACAACAGGTCGTATACCGCCATTGCGGCCCTGACCGGAGCGCCTCTTCTTTTCTCCGCCGTCACAGGCATCGTGGCTCTTGTTGTATCCCGCCTTTACGGAAAGAGGCCGGTATACCTGGCCGCTACCGCGCTAATTTTCTTCAGCTCCATCTGGAACGCTGCCCTGGGTGACTTCAACCAGGCGCTTGCGGCGCGCATCTTCCAGGGCATGGGCTGGGGTGTCTTTGACTCGCTCGTCCTGGGCTCTATCCACGACACGTACTTTGAGCACGAGCGCGGCGTGCGCGTGGCCATCTACCAGATCCTGTCAGTTGCCTGCCTCTGGGGCGGTCCTCTGATTGGCGGCGCCGTGTCGCAGGGCCCGGCCAACTGGCGGACCCAGTTCCAGATCCTCTGCGGCGTCCAGGCCGTCTCAGTATTGCTCGTCGCCCTGGCAGTGCCCGAGACCGCCTTCGACCGCGCCTTCGCGATCCGCAACACGCCCACTACGGCCGGTTCTTTCGCCTCCCAGAAGCTCAGGCCGCGTGGACAGCACGATGTCGAGAGGGCCAAGGAGTATCTGCAGACCATGAAGCCCGCGACATACCGCGGCATGGCCAACAGCGACCTTCTCCTACAAGCGCCGCGTGCTCTGGTCGCACCGACGACCATAATGCTCGTCTTGGCAACATTCCTTCCCTTCTCAGCCATGTGGGGCTTCGCCAACTCGCTCAGCCTGCTGTTCGCGCACCTCCCCTTCAACCTGTCCCCGTCGCAGGTCGGGTCCCTGATGGCGGGCACCTTCGTCATGGGTGTCCTCATGACGGCCTTCTTCGCCCTGGCGCCCTTTTGGCAGCGCATCAAGTCGTGCCCGCGCATCGGCATGATCGCCCTGGCCACGGGATCCATCATGGTCTTCATCTCGTTGCTGACGCTAGGCCTGCACACGGGCCAAGCAATGGACACGAAAGGCCAAGCCGCCGCCTCGTCCTCGACGACCTCGGCAGCTGCTGCGGCCTCGAGGACGAGCCCCTTCATGGTCGACGGTGTGGCCAGCAACGTCAGCTTCCCGGGCCTGGCCGTGCTCCTGGGCGTGCTGGCTGCGGGCGCACACACGCTCGACGCGACGGTGCGGCCCATCATCCGCCGCTCGACATCCTTCACGTCGTCCAACCTAGGCGTGGCGCTGCGCAACACGGTGGACATGGAGGGCGCCGTTTCCATCTGGAGGTCCTTCATCGCGGGCATCTTCGTCATCGGCATGCCGAACCTCGTGTGGTCCTTCTCGGCCGTGACGAGCACGCTCGTCGGCGTGGGCGTCGCGCAGCTGGTGCTCATCACGGTGCTGGCGGGCGTTTGGTGGCGGTACGACCAGGACATCATGCGCTGGGACGGGAAGGTGATGAAGCTCGTCGACCTGGGCGCACTGAAGCGGTCGCTCAGCTACATGGATGTTTAATTGTGGACCTGGGCGGGTGGGTGAGGAGTCAGTACGACATTCTGACTTTTGACTCTTTTTTCTTGTGTTTTTCTCTTTGTCTCGATTATCTGCCATTCTTTCGGCCGTCGTGGATAGCATATATTGTGTGTTGACCCACGGCTGCTCGCCTTCTTTTTCACCTCTTTTTTTTCGTTTGTTTTGGTCGGGGGGG
>JARHUK010000382.1:0-10688 GCA_031001725.1 Pseudopyricularia javanii
CCCACGACCAAAACATACCGCATGATCACAAATCCTTATTTGGGCCCGAACCAGGGCACTAAGTTCTGATGCTACATACCAAGATATTATGGGACAGCGAGCTGTGGCCCCAGGAAGAGGACGTTTATCGAATATTAGTATTTCCCCCCTTCAGCCGTGGATTACTCAATATCAACCCAGCTCGACCCGATCGCCGCCGTCGTCCCCACTCCATGCATCATCATGCCCCCTCAGATCGGCAGCGTAAACATCCCTAATGAACCGGTCCGCCTCGGCGATGATCCTCACGCTCTGCTCGACGCTCGGGCTCGCTGGCCCGCCCGTCGCCGCCGTCCAGGACCGAAACAGTCGACCTAGGTGGCCGCCGCACGCCAGAACGTCGCTCGAGGCCAGCATGTCCCGCAACGACGGTGTCCGGCAGGCCGCCAACAGGAGGCACATGGCGCCGGCCATGCTCAGCGCGCAGATCCATGTGTCGACAAGAACCGTGTGGCCGAACCCGCGCAGGTTGAGCATGTGCAGGAGGCAAGCGTCTAGGCAGCGCGCCGTGGCGGCTGCGTCCAGCTGCTGCTGCTGCTGCGGCGGGGCCCCTTCCTCTGGCGTCACGCCCGCGCCGCCGCCGCCGCCGCCACTACCACCGAATTCGCCCGGCGCCCCGCTCAGCGCCCACATCAGGTATGGCCTATAGATGACGCTGCGGCAGGTCAGGTAGCGCTGGCGGAGGAAGCCCCCTTGCTCGGTGGCGCAGGGGCTCGCGTCCAGGGCGAAGGCGAATGCCGCAGGCAGCACGTCGCGCCACTCCTCGAGCTGGTGGTCCAGCTCGGCCACGACGTAGGGGAAGCGGGACGTGTCGAGCGACGCACCGGTGCCCCTGGCGTAGAGGAGCTGGTGCACGCGGTTGAGCAGGCGGCGCATCGAGATGCAGGCGAGGAAGTAGAGCGACGACTGCTCCGCCGCGGAAGGGGCGCGGTGCGTCTTGTACGGCGTCTTGCCGGGGAGGGGGACCGAGGATTCGATGCGCGCAATTCCAGACTGGGGGAGACCCGAGAGCTCGGCTAGGTAGTCGCTGTTATGGTATCAGTAGGCGCCTTGGGCTGGGTTATGGCCTTATCTTGTTTGTGGAAAGAAAAAAAAAGATGGACCCGGCTTACCTCTCCAGGATATAGCAAGACCAAAAGATTCGTCGTATCCGCTCTTGGTCCTCGTCATCCTCCTCGCTCTCATCCTGGTACGACAAAAGGAGCAGACAACGCGTCGAGGCCGCGTTGATGTACTCCCAGGCCTGAAGCGGTCTGCGCAGAAAGGCAAAATATAGCCTATTCGTGGCAAGAAAAAGTTAGCAAGTGTCCTTTTACAGAGTTGAGACAAGTAGTCGACGGCGGAGGGGCGCCCTTCGAATAAACGTACCCAACAAGGAACAAGCAATGAGTCGCGGCAGACCCAACCACCGTGTGCACGACGTGTATGCTCCTCAACACCCGATCAAAGTAGAGATCGCCAAGCCTCCTCCTCGCGCGCCGGAACCGCGTCTCCTCCTCCGAGGGCGGACGACCGCCGTCCGCCAGCCCGGCCACGACCTGGCCGGCGCACCCGAGCGCGACCACCAGGTCCGTAAGACACGCGTCGACGGGATCCCACCCCTCCCTGCCCCTGGCGACGTCCTCCACGCCACCGGCCCCCGGACGGCTGCTGCCCAGCGCGGTGGCTGCCGCCGCGGCCCTGCACCGCTCCATCTGCGCGACCGACGCGGTCGGGTACCAGCTGTTGATGGCTCCCTCGAACGAGTCGACAATGGCGTCGAGCTCGGCCGGCGTGACGTACGGCGGCGGTTGCGATGGGCGTCCCGCGGTGGTGGTGGCGGCGGGGGTGCTCCGCGGCGGCCTGCCCTGCTCCAGGGTGAAGATGGAGACGTAGTCGTGCCGCAGGCTGGGGAAGACGTCAAAGTGCGGCCACTGCAGGATGCTCTCTGTGGTAGAGGTGTGCATCGAGTCCAGCACCGCGTTCTCGAGGCTGTGCGGCTCGACCGGTGCTGCTGCTGCCCTTGAGTCTGCGGCGCGGGAGGGCTGGTGCTGGGGCCGGGGGTTATGGGCCTGTTGCTGTCGGTGCTGTTGTTGTTGTTGTTGTTGCTGCTGCTGAGAGGGATGCTGCGGGGCGGCTAACACGGGCGCCTGCGGTCCAGCCTGGTGCGAGAAGGGGCTCAGGTGCACCTCGGCAAGAGGGGACCCCGAGAAGCTGCTGCTGCCGCACATGGAGCCGGACCGGGTGGAGAAGGGGACCTGCTGGGCGGTGGCAGGAGATACGGGAGACGAGGGCTGTAAGTGGGGAGGAAAATGGTGTTAGTTGACCGAGTGTCCACGCCGGTATTTCCTTTGGGTCCGATACATGCATTTGTCCACCCGTTGGCAAAAGGAGAGCTGCTGGCCCGTGAATTGGCTGGACTGACCAGGGAGAGGTTCATCTCTTGCAACATCCTCTCGACCCTCAAGACGCCCTCTAAGATGAGATCACTCTTTCCTCTCCTGTAGGGAAGGGGGCTTTTGTTAGTACAAATGGAAATCCCTCTTTTTGAGGCAACTTTGACATTGAGTGGCAGTGAGCCCCAAAGGAGATAGATAGGTTAGCATCTACGCACGAGTTTGCTTCGGAACCGTAGGTGCAGTCGCAGTCGGCTGCAGCGCAGGCCGCACACGGAGTGTTGCCGTCACACCGGATCTTGCGAGATCTGCATACATCACACTGCGAGATGCGAGTTTTAGCCACATGGTGGTAATCACAAGGGGTGGACATGATAGGGGGGAGTGGTTGGACAGGTGGAAAGACGGGGGAAAAAACACAAAAAAGGAGAAAGAAATAAAAAAAAAAAAACAAAGAAAGCTCTTATCTTTGTAAAAGGGGGCCAACATACCGCATGAGACACCCGAAGTCGTTTCCGACTCGGCTCCAGACCGAGGCCCTCTCCGCCGCCGCCCACGCCGCCGCCACGGTCCATCATGGTCCCGATCGACGGGAGCGCAGCCATCCTGCAACGCGACCGCGACAGGGGCTGGATGGGTGGGTGGTAGTTGGCCTTTCCTCAGTGGCTCCCCGACGAAAAAAAAGCCCTTGTGAAATCTCGCATGCAGCAGCAACGCAACTTGCCGGGCCTTTCAGCTGTAGGACGGGGAAGGACGGGATGCGCTGATCCCTGCCCCCCGCCGAGGTCGATGCGGTTGGACTCGGCAACGAGGAAAAGAAAAAAAAAAGCGTCGCCAATGCAAGGAGCGGGCAGGTAGATGCGCAGAAGTTTCAGCCCGGCTATCTCGATCCGAGGCGGACCGAGGGGTGGACAGGGGCGGATGCGTGGATGTGCGAGGCTGAGCTGAAATGAAATCTTTGGGGTCCAAAAGATTGCAAGGAACACAAAAACAAAAATAAAAAAGGTTTTCGAAACGGTCGGATCTGGTCCAGGAATAAGGGTGACAGCGACAACTTAAATGCGGGGATGTGCTGATGCTGAAAATAAAGAAAACAATAACAAACATGAATAAAAACACGTAAAAAAAAGATGAAAAGAGTCAAACTCCATTGTTCCTCGGACACTTCGGCGCCTGGCGAGATCCGATCTCGTCTCTCGGCAGGACATGTATTCATTTCGGTTCGCTGTCCCCATTTGGCAGGCCGGGTCTCACGATGATCCCGGGCGCGAGGGTCTTGCCGTTTCTTGCATCTTTTATTGATCAGGTATTTCCAAGTAAATCAACCCACACAGTAAAGGCTCTTAGGCTCTGTCTGCTCTTTGTCCACCACCTGCCTAACCAGCCAAGCACGTGTGTGGGTGGAACTTGTCACTTTATTGTCAACGTGGATGCATTCGGACTTCATCCCGCGCTGCCTGGAGATTCCTCTCCGAACGTCCTGCCAAAAACTACCCATGTTGAATAACACTTGGCCATAGTACTTCCCCACGATAAGCTGCCGGAAACCATATGCTTGTTTCCTTCCAAACTAGTTCCAGAAACTGTCCCCAAAATGACAAGTCCATGCAATAGTACTACGTACACAGCCACGGGCCAGACCATCAGGCGCCCACCCTCTCAATCTCGAACCCAAACGACACCTCCTCCGTCTTGACGAGCAGGTCCTCCTTCACTCCAGGGCCGCAGGCGGCGGTGCCAACGCCCGCGACCTTGGCGTCGAGACGAAGCAGCGTCGCGTCCACCTCTACGAGGTCGCACGGGTGCTTCGCATCCTCGACGTTGCGGTCCGTGTAGCGCCGGGCTGCAAAGCTGAAGTGATCGTTGGCCGTCGACCGGGCGCGGATGCCACGGCCCTGGCCGTCAGCGAGAAGCAGCTCGAGCCAGCGAGTTCCCACCCGGTTGCCACCTTCCTGCGGCCGCTCGTACTCGGTGTGCAGCGCAGCGACGCCGCCGTCGACCTTGGACCAAATGCCGACGCGCTGCGACGACAGCTTGTCCGGGTAGCTCTCACCGGGTCCCAGGCCCAGCCAGCGGACGTCGTCCAGCGCCCGTGTGGCGTTGATGTCGAGGCCCACACGCGGCACATGCTTGGGGAAGAAGCCCGTGGGCACCAGCTTGACGTCGACAGTGAGGTTGCCAATCGGCGACAAGACGTACGTGGCCGTCGACTCCCAGCCCCAGGCGAGTATTGGCGGGGACAAGTAGGTCTTGCTGGTGATTCGCACACTGCCGTCGTCACTCTCCGTTACATCGAAGCCTCGGAGCTGCGACGTCAGGTCGTCCACTCCGAACCGCTTCCAGTATGGAAGCGAGGACGGCCGGTCGTTGTCAGTCGGCGGGCGCCAGAATCCAGGGATCAGTGCCGCGCCGCTCTTGGAGTCGGCCGACAGCAGCGTGGTCGTGCCAGAGACCCAGCTCTTGAGGTATCCGCGGGCCCTGTCAAACTCGAAGGCCCAGTCGGACCCGGACAGGGTCAGCTTGGCGCCCGACGTCTTGACGTCAATCTTGGAAGCCAATTGGTAGCTGGCAGTGGTGGCAGCATAGGTCTCGGACTTGGACAGCACTTCTTGGTGCCATGCAATCTCGTGGCCGGCGTCAGCCCATGGAGTGCTGCTGCGCTGCCGGAGCGTAACCGTCAGGACGGTCTCGCCTTGGCCCTTGTGGTTAATGGCATCCGGAAGCGTAACTTCAGTCGTCTCACCGGGTCCGGTCGATGGGATCTCGAACTCGCCAGACTTGACAAGAGTCGTTCTAAGCGGGCAATGTTAGCACAAGACAATTTCTCGACGTGACGAGGGGTATGATAGCTTACTCGTCTCCGAGCTCCTCGACCTTGAAGTGAGCTACCAGGTGGCTCAGGTCAACAAAGTTGTATAGGTTTTGCACGCTCAGCTTGTCGCCCTTGACGGCGAACTTGACCGGCTGAATGACCTTCTTTAGCTCGATCAGACCAGGCGTCGCGGTGTGGTCAGAAAAGCAGAGGCCGTCCATAACAAAGTTTCCGTCGTTGGGGAAGTCATCAAAGTCACCACCGTATCCGTAAAAGGCCTTCTTCTTGCCGTCCGCCCCGGTCTCCTCCTTCCAGATACCGTGGTTGGCCCACTCCCAGATGAAGCCGCCCTGAAGTCGCGGGTACGTTCGGAAGGCATCCTCGTACTCCTCGAGCCAGCCGGGGCCGTTGCCCATGGCGTGGGCATACTCGCAAAGCACAATGGGCTTCTCAAAGTTGCCATCCTTGTCCACCGCCTCTGTCTTGGCCAGCTCGATGAGCCGATCCACAGGGGGGTACATGTACGAGAACATGTCGGCCGACTTGGCGTGGATGTCGCCCTCGTAGTGAACCAGACGGCCAGGGTCGACCTTCTTGGCATACTCGTACATGGCGACGTGGTTCTGGCCGTAAAAGGCCTCATTTCCGAGCGACCACATGATGATGCTAGCGTGGTTGCGATCGCGCACCACCATGCTCTCCATGCGGTCGACGTAGGCGGCCTTCCAGGATTCCACGTCGGACGTGTACTTGGCAGCCTTTGGGAACACCATGGCCTTGCGCTCCTCGTAGTCCTGCTCCTCGGGAATGTCCTGGGGTCGGGCAATGGCGTCGTAGAAGCCGTGGCACTCGAGGTCTGCCTCATCCATGACCCACAGGCCCAGCTCGTCGGCAATATCGAAGAGCTTGGGGTGTGGCGGGTAGTGGCTGCAGCGGAGTGCATTGATGTTGTGCGTCTTCATTAGGAGGAGGTCACGGCGCGCATACTCGAGGGGAACGGCACGTCCGAGACGCGGGTGGTGGTCGTGGCGGTTAGCGCCGCGAAGCTTGATCGGCTTGCCATTGACGCACATGAGGCCCTTCTTGAGCTCGACCTTGCGGAAACCGATGTTCTGGCTGATGGTGTAAGGCTTGGCAGAGCCCGAGGTCAGGGTGAGAGAGACGCGGTACAGGTTTGGCGTCTCGGCCGTCCAATTTCTGGGGTCCGACACCGGGAGGGAGAGCTGAGCGCTGGCCTCGCCTTCGCCAACCTCGACCTCGGTCTCGCCAATGACGGCGCCGCCATCCTTGGCCAGCTCTTGCATTGTGAGCTTCAAGGTGCCCTTGGACTTGCTGATGACGTCCACATCTGCCAGCAGCTTGGCGTCCTTGTATTCAGCGTCGAGGTCGGCGCGAATGAACCAGTCGCGGATTCGGCAGTCGGTGGGGAAGGCAATCAGGTGGACATCGCGGAAGATACCTACCAACAGTTCATCGCCGTTAGTCACGTTCCATACAAAACGCTCACCAACCCTTTGACCAATAGTCGCATCGCTGGCTGAGAAGCAAGGGTAGCTTACCAGAAAGCCACCACTGGTCTTGGTCCTCAATATAGGTGCCATCAGACCACTGGTAGACCCTCACAAAGACCTCGTTCGGCCCGTCGCGGTTCACATGCTCGGTGACGTCGTACTCGGAAGCGTTCCTGGCACCCTGTGCATAGCCTACCAAGATCCCGTTGACAAAGACATGGTACGAGCTATCAACACCCTCGAATCGCAGAACGAGCTGCTGGCTGGCATCCCACGAAGAAGGCACGAGGAACTGTCTCCGGTAGCTGCCGGTGGGGTTCTCGGTAGGAACGTGAGGCGGGCAGACCGGGATCGGGTACTGCACGTTGGTGTAGTGAGGACGGCCGTAGCCCTGGAGCTGCCAATGGCCGGGTACAGTGATGGGTGCCCAAGTTACCTCATCCTTGGGCTCAGGGGCCTCGAGGGGCGTGGACACGTAGTTGAAGTCCCAGACACCGTTCAGGCAAAGCGACGTCTCGGGGATGTGGTAGGTCCTGTGCGGGAGACAGTTGCGTCTGAAGACGGTCTCGTCGTTGTAGTCAGGCTGGTCCTTGGACGCCTGGAGGGGGATCGATGAGGGAGCCATGGTTAGATGAGATGCAACAAGATCCAGTCGTGGCGAGATAGAGTGAGAGATGGCCGGAAGGAGAATAGGTAGCCGTTCTCCAGTGGAAGGGGTTTTTCTTTTAACGCACCAGTGTACAACATGGCAAAATTCGGGTGGCAGCCCGCTTCTCCAAGCTCTACCTCCCCACGTGTCGCCGCAGTGCCCCGCGGGGCCAAACAGCGTTACTCCGCTGCGTATGCCAAGGGTATGCTGGTGAAGTTGGACTGGGACAATGGGGGGAATTCGATGCAGGGACCACTTGTTTTTTCCTGCTTCGTCTGATCAAGTATTGGGTCTCTTATCGTCATATCGCAGAAGCGAGCCTGCGTCTGTTGGAATACAAGGCATGCCGAGAGTCGAGCCAAGGCGGCACGTGTTGGTTTTTCCGGCGTGTGTTAGCCCGAGGCGCCAATCTCGAGGGGCAAGCAACGGCCGACTTGCGACCGGCCAGAGTGACCTTGGCTTGGGCCTGCGGTGACGGTATGAGGGCGGCGAAAGTGGACGATTCGGGTAGGACTCCGAGGGGGTTGGACGCATGGGTACCTGGGCGGCTGCTGGCAGTGGAAATTGGCACATGGCGACGCTGCAACGCTGTTGGTTGTGCCGTTTTTGAAATCGTGCCTCGCTTTCCAAGCTTCTGGACCTACTCCGCCGTCAGCCGGACGAACGTGACTTGAAAAGACTGCCTCTAGCGTGCTGCATGGTGGGTCGTTGGGGGTGATTCGTACAGCGAAAACATGGTGATTCCGAGTTCCTCAGGACAGCAGCAATCTTGATGATGGACAGAAACATGCGGTGGAAGCTGGAACTGGAAGCCCGTCTCCACATGGTGCTATACTCAGTATGGTACGCTGCCCCGCATCTCGGGGGTGTCGGAGCCGGCGTCCAAGGGCATGGCATGTGCAGTTGGAGATGGGGTGGGTGGGGTTTGCGGCAGGGAAGCTTGGAGCTAGGGCTTCGTTTGACCGAGGACGAAGCGCAGAGCTTGACTTTATTCATCTTCTTTGGGAGTCGAGGTTCGGTTGAAACTTTACTGCAATGCCATGCCATCATCGCATACCCTGGTCGTCTGGTCATCCAGTCTTTTGGGAAAGAAACCCTACTCTCTTTTCTCTTCATGTGCTCATGCAAAAGGTCCAACCCATGCAGGACTCACTCGTTACAGCAAGGCCACCCAGCCATCCCCAGACTCTACCTAAGCTGACCTGAGCTGACTTGACCTCAAATCACCTTCTCACGTCTGCTTCATGATCGGTGTCTATATCTACAGTACAGTAATTAGTGGCTGCCACAACATCGGCATTCAATAGTCGCCGAGAACACCCATCAAAGCCGCGGTTGCAGCCGACTTTCTTCATTTAAAGTAGCGAGCGCAAGTACCGTACCCATGGATGGCCCGACCTCGACCACGTACACACGCGATACGTTCCTTGGCACCTTGCCGTGAGTGCGGGGGAATCGCCAGAGAAGCTGGGGGACGTTGCCCCGAACCCCAACTTTCAATGTCTGCATCTCGCCTTCCATTGGACCAGACCGAGGAGGGTGGCATCGTCCATGATACCCCCCGGCGATTCTTTTGTTGCTCCTGACTTTTGCCCGGACCCGAGGTTGGGGTCTGGCCATTTCCTTATTGGGACGGCAATACGCGACCATCGTTACACCGCGAGGCTCTCTGCTTCGCTTAAAAGGCAGCATGCTCGCTGCCGTCTACTCATCGTCGGCCACACCTCTCTTCCTGCTTCTCTCAACCTGCGGGCCAGCCCCTCTGTGACGGCAACATAGCAAGAAACTGCATCAGCTGCAGATATCAACAACATGGCGTCCCTTGGTGACGAGAAACAAGACGCCTACAAGGCGGACACTGTTCCGGAGAAGACTGACGATGCCGGCCTGGCTGTGGCTCTCGCCAACGAGGTCGATGCCGCAAACTACTCCCCCTGGACCGCCTCCATGTGGCGCCTCTACGCTGTCCTGGCTTGCGCTTACCTTTGTGGATGCCTGGTACGAAGATTCTGCCGCTCTGCCTTGTCCCATGCCTTGACCTGCACTTACTAACCCCTTGCCCATTCTCACAGAATGGCTACGATGGCTCCCTCATGGGTGGCCTGAACGGCATGGAGTCGTACCAGAACTACTTTGGAACCCAAGTCGACGGCAGCAGTACCGGTCTCACCTTTGCAATGTACAACATTGGCGGTATTGCCGCCTTTGCCTTCACCGGCCCCGTCAACGACTGGTTTGGTAGACGTTGGGGCATGTTCATCGGTGCCGCCATAGTAAGCTGCCCCCCAAGCCCAGGATGCCCGCCCGCACTAGGTATCGACTAGCTAACAAGGTGACGTTTGTGCCCCCATCCAGATCATCATCGGCACTGGCGTGCAAGCCCCTGCCACAACCGGAAACCAATTCCTTGCCGGTCGCTTCGTCCTCGGTTTCGGCGTGACGTTCTGTTGCGTATCCGCCCCTTGCTATGTCAGCGAGATCGCGCACCCAATGTGGAGAGGAACCCTCACCGGTTTATACAACTGCACCTGGTATATCGGCTCTGTCATTGCCGGTTGGGTCATCTATGCATGTGGCGAGTCGGCGAGCCTGAAGGGTAGTCTTGACGCCTGGCGCATCCCAGTCTGGTGCCAGCTCGTCACCTCGGGCTTTGTCCTTGTATTTTCACTCCTCCTCCCCGAGTCACCCCGCTGGCTCATGGCCAACGACAAGTACGAAGAGGCTCAGAAGGTCCTTGCCAAATACCACGGCGAAGGAAACCCGGATCACCCTCTTGTCCACCTGCAGCTCAAGGAAATGCAGATGCAGATCATCCAGGACGGGTCGGACAAGCGTTGGTGGGATTACCGTGCGCTTTTCGGCACTCGCGCCCACCGTCGCCGTATGATCTGCGTTATTGGCATGGGTGTTTTCGGCCAGGCCTCGGGTAACTCTCTATCTTCGTACTACATGGCAGCCATGCTCAAGACCGCCGGCATCACGGAGCAGAGTCGTGTGCTGGCTTTCAACGCTACCAACCCCATGGTCTCCTTCATTGGCGCCATCCTGGGTGCCCGCATGACAGACGTCATTGGTCGCCGGCCGTTGCTCCTGTCGACCATCGTCTTTGCGTCGGCCTGCTTTGCCATCATCACCGGCACCACAAAGATAGTCACCGAGAACCCCAGCAACTCAGCAGCCGGTAACGCGACCGTCGCCATCATCTTCATCTTCGGCGTCGTTTTCTCCTTTGGTTGGACCCCCCTTCAGAGCATGTACATTGCAGAGACTCTGACGACCGAGACCCGTGCCAAGGGCACGGC
>JARHUK010000383.1:0-22596 GCA_031001725.1 Pseudopyricularia javanii
GAGGAGCGGAGGGGCCGGGCGGGCGTGCGGAAATGAGAATTCTAGGAGAAAACTTCGATGACAGAAGGACGTACCCAATCTCGCCAATAGCTAGTGTAGTCGCTATCGGACTCGCTGCCAAAGTCTTCCATCGTCGCAAGAGACCTGTCGTTTGGGTGAGGAGGGTAGGACTAGAATTTGTACAAAAGAGGGACGGTCTAGAAAAAAAAAGTAAGAGCGCGCCCGGACGGGAGAAAATGGGCTCGGGGGTTGCTGGAGAAGGGCGGTCCCTTGGGGCGGAGTTGTTGATGCAGTTGAGTCGGAACCCCCCGTCAATCACGTTCAAGGCGGCCGCTTCGGTGGTGGGGGGGTTCCGAGAGAAAGAAGGCAGGAAGGGTGAACCAGCATGCTGGTTCTAGGCCATCGATTTCGCATCTCTAGTGGGTCCAGGCGCCCGGTTGTGTGGAGACGCTGGACTGAGAGCATTCATTCATTGTACATGCACTCCGATTTCACAGAGATACCTAGATATCAGACAACAAGTCGTCATTGCAGATTCCGGCGGTGTATTGTTCTAATTACAATATGCTAAAAACAACAGACATGTTTGATGGGGCCCTGCCAAGTCCAGCCAGACGATTAAAGGACCTATCTCACAGTACGTGGCAGGTACGAAATGTGTATGGCTATGGAGCTGCAGGGCTGGGTATATATGGTTGGGTAGTTCGACGTCCTGAAACTCGGAAAGTGTGAGAAGCTACATGTGAACAAGGAGGGAGCAAAAGAATGGTTGGGGATGAAAGAATACAAGAGGGATTTCAACGCCCGGACAGGCTCCCTGAACTCCTGCAGACCCAAAATAGAAAAAAAAAACGCTTAGAACTTCCACCTCGGCTTGGAATCCCCCGGCTTCTCCGTCTGGCTCTTGCGGAAGGGCACCCGCTGCGAGACAGGCGTGTTGCGTCCCGAGACACTGTTGCTTCGGCCCAGTCCTTCCTTCAACAGGTTGGCGCTTCCGTTGCCTGGCGGCTGCAAGCTTGTCCTGCGCATGTTCATCGTCGCCAGCGAGCTGGCCGGCCGTGAAGGACTGGTACCAAGGGGCGGGTGCGGCTGGAGGGACGTCCCCCGCCCGCTCAAGCCCGTCGTCGATGTCTTCCTCGTCAGGCGCGGCTGGGCAGGAGGAGGCACGTTCTGCCTCGTCGCTGCAATGGCCTGCTGCGAGTAGGGGCCGGGCGAGGCCAGCCTCTCGCGGAACGAGTATCGGCTGTGGCTGCTCGGAGGCTTGGAAGGTGTCGCGTCGGGCATCGGCGACGCGGATCCCGCGCGTCCGCTGAGGGGGCTACGCAGAGACAGCGGCTTTGTTGCACTGGAGCGGGGCGACGGAGTGTGCTGCGGCTCGGGCGCCAGTGGCTTGAAGTTATGGCCGGTATCAACGCCGTGGATCGCCGTGCTCCAGCGGGGCCTGTTGGGGATGTTGTTTGCTGGGCGCGCAATGTTGGACGACGACTTTGACGGCGGCGTTGTAGACCCTCCGACGTCGAGGCCGCCCGTAGTCGACAGTCTTGTGATCGGCTTCCGAGGTTGCTGTTGTGCCACTCCTGCAGAAGATGTCCTCCGCGTCGTCGGCTTGGGCAGGGCACTGGCGTTGCCAGACACCGACCTTCGCTTGTTCACACCCTTGGAGGTCGGAGTCTCCATGCCCAGTGAAGACATGATGACGGAAGATGGCGGCGAGCTTTGGGGAGTGTCGTGTCCGCTGCCAAATCCAGACATGTCGTTGGAAAGCATGGTCGATATCGAGTCCCGGAGTGCCTGCCCCTTTTCTTCGATGTTGAGCTCGTCCAGAGCGAGATCCATTTCCCGCAAGCGATCCTTCAGCCCATCCCACTTGGTCTGGAGCTCGGTGTGCATCCGCACGATCTCCCCATTGACCGTCAGCCGATCCTTGATGCCGCGGTCGATGATGGAGAGAACACGTTCGATGGAAGGGCTGTAGTGCGTCTTCTTGGCCTCGTAGTTCTCAATCTTCTTGCCCATGGTGGCAGGGTTCGTCAGGTGCAGTCCAGCGTCCACACTCTCCTTGAGTTTGGAGACGCTGCGCTCGACCGATTCGTACATTTTCTGGGCTTGCCGGGCTGCGCCGCGGAAGACGAGGATCCAACGATCCTCGCCAAGCTCCTTGCGCAGGTTCTCGGCGTCCTTTTCGAGCTTCTTGTAGCTTGCATCGAGGTCCTCACTTCGCATCTCCAGCTCTTGACAAGCACTTGGGAATGTCTTTTCAGCCCTTGTGGTGAACACAGACAGTCTCATGGGTAGAAAATCCAGCGACGCTCGCAGTGGCTGCATCCTGGCGAACAGGGCCAAAAGGCCCGAGTCGTCTGGAGTCAGGGTGGGCATGCCAGGCGAACTGGGGCTGACGGGGAAAGCTGGCAGGCTGAAGCGGTGGGTTTTGGCGGCTTGGAGTCTTGTGGCGGCGGGGGGCGTCTCCTCGACGATGGTCTCCAAATCCCCAATATCGACGTTGTCTTGGCTGTTGGCAACAGCAAGCAAGGACTTGTGTCGCCGCTCCTCCATCTCGAAAACGAGTCTGCAAAGCTCGTCCATCTCGTTTTGGATATCCCCAAGCACCATGTTCCACAGCTCCTCCCACTCCATGGCGATCTCGACCTGGATCTTTACAGCATTTAAAGTAACGTGGATGTTGGACCACTCCTGGGTGATGGCCTCCATCTGCATCACGGTCCTGCTCAGGTCCTCCTGGGGCACGCAGTCGACATCGGGACGATTGTTCAGCGCTTCGATGGCCGAGAGGTAGACCTTTATCAGGCTCTCAAACCTGTTGATGGCACTCTCGACCTCCTCCAAGCCCTCCCTACCTCCGGCAGCCGACCACTCAACGTCGTCATCGCTATCAAGGCCGCCGATGACCTCGGAAGCTTTGGAGATCCAGTTCCTAATCTGTTCGGCAGCTCCGACCAGGGCTCTCGCGGCAGACTGTGCAGTAGGTATAGCGGCAACCTTGTCGGAAAGAGACTCGGCGTCAGGCAGCTGGAGCGATGTAAGCTGTGCCAATTGGTTGGAAAAGGATGCCCGCGATAGCGTGTAGATGGATCCTGGCCGTTGCAGACCCAACGGATTGAAGTTGATTTCTTGGCTGAAGTCGGTAGCGGGCGTGACTGCGGAGCCGGGGGCCGACGACAGCGGCGGTGAGTCCTTGGGCGGCGGTATGGGCCTCTCGTCGTCGTCGTCGGGGGTTATGGGCGACATTGTGGTGCTTTCGCGCTCGAGGTGCTGCTGACGCGTCTCGGGCTGGCACTTGGTGCCATTGCCGTTGGTGTGGTCCGGCAGGCGAAACTTGTTTGTATCCATATGCAGCTCTGGGACGGCGTCAATCTCGGGGAGCAGCTCTGGGCCCTCGGGAGCCACGGCTGAAGCCGAAATGGCAGCAGCGTCAGCGTCCGAGAGCGATGCCAAGCTCGGGCTTCTCCTGCCCGACCGCAATCTGAGGGACTTGAGGCTGGGTTTCGAGGGGATTCGGACGAGGGCGCCCTTCCAGGGTCGACCGCGGCGCTCGACGATGGGTGCCTCGGAGCCGGCTTGGTGGCCTTGATCGAGCTGCCGAAGCTGTTCTTCGTCGAGTCGTCCGATGGCGTCGGTCCGCGGGGCGGTTCCGGACTGTGCTTCCTTTTTGGAGCTGCTGCTGCCGCTGCCGAAACCGAGAGCTTTTAATCGCGCAGCGAGGCCGGGCGAGGGTCTTCGGGCAGTGATGCGTACTGGCGAAACGTGCTGTGGTTGATGAGAGGAGGTTCGCGAGGCGGCGTCGTCGTGCGAATTTGAGTCGGGTATTCCGGGCGACGGCGGTTGGGAAAAGTCGGACGGCTGGTGGGGGATTGTTATTGGGTCGGTGTTGTTGTTTTGCAGAAATGCAGTTGCATTGATAGACTCGTGCGCTTGGATGTGGCTGGTGCTGTTGTTTTGATTGACGTTGTTATTATTGTTGTTTTGTTCTTGGTGCTTGGGTTCAATTGTTGGCAGTGGTCCAGGATGCTGGTTCGGGTGGTCAGAGAAGCGGAGCTCAGCAAGGTCGAGTGGGAGGTCGGAGAAAGTCAGCCCATGGTCCTTTTGCTGTCCATCAGGCGGCGGCTGGTCAACAACAACAGTCAAACCGCCCACTGGCTCAGGCAAATCCAAGCCAAGACCGGCGGCATCGACCTGCGAGCTTGACGGCTGTTGCTTTAGTCCATCGGGATCAGACGTGCCTCCGACGGCGGCTGCGACAAACGTTGCGCTGCTCATTCATTCGCCTACCCTGCTGCCACCTAGGGAGCAGCAGCAGCTCTTGTGGGCTTTTTTTTTCTCTCCTTGTGCCCCCCTTGCCGTACTCAGTACTTTGGCTGCCGATCTGATATGATCCGATCCTTGATCCAATTGACGGACAGCCAACGCATGCACGTCTGGGCCGTTGAGGGGTTCGAAACGCTGGTTGGCTTGTCCTGAGAGTCTGACCACCAGCAACCGCTGTTCCGAAGCTGTGACAAGCTGCGCTGTACCAGTGATTGGGCTTGGATGCTGGACTACCCTTTTCCGCGTCTAGAATAATAGTAGAACAACCAAAGGTGATATGTGATAGATTGCGGCCGCGCACTCCACTCTGGTGCAGGTGAGTATCGGGGTCTTTGTGTAAAACGAAGACACGAAAAAAAGGAAAGTTGCCGCGATGGGGAGTGGGAGGATTTGCCGATGAGGAAGCTCTGTCCGTAGCTTGTTTTAGCCAGATGGTTAGTTCGTGGCGCTCTGCGCTGGCGCAACAGCTGGTGAGGTTGACCAAGGCCCGAGAAGAAAGTCTTTTTTTCGTTGCTTGTTGCTCGAGTGTTCAGGCGTAAAAAGGATAAGAAATATTAGGGGGGCAAAGACAGTTACGCTCAGGCAACCTGGTGAGAGGAAAGAGGGAGGCTAGGCCAAACAAGTCAACCACCGCGAGTTACATTAAGTTTTTGACGTGGGTGATTCGAAAAGACGGCGGTAGTCAACTCGGATTGAAAATAGAGGAGAGAAGACGGGTAGAGAGTAGTACAAAAAGGAGACTTTGTGTGTGAGAGAGAGGGAGAGGACGACGGGGAAACTCGCAGAGTGTCAACGTCTCAGAAGGCGAAAAAAACAAAAACCAGAAAGGATTCGAGGGGTTTCTGTCTACATGGGCCGAGCAGATCTGGTTGGGGCGGATGCAATCAGATCAAACAGGAAGAAAGGGGATTGACTGGTTTGATTGATTGACGGATGGAAACAAGTTTGTTTGTCGAGTCGCCGGCGTGACCGGATCGCTGACGGGAAGACGCGCGGGTGTCAACGACACCGGTGTTGCATACTTCGAGTTCGTGTGTGGCACGCACGTTTATTTCCTTTTCTGGGACTGACTGCACAAGCTGGCTACGAGTGTTGTATGTCTCATTTCTATGTACGTACACTTTTTGTTGCATTTCATTCTCGATATTAACCTGCCCCCTGTTTTGACACCGATCGGGTCCAGGGAGAAAAAAGGGAGTCATCTGGACCTTGGTTCTACTCTTATTGCTCTACATCCACTTATAAAACCTCCAACAGGCCAAGAATAGACGACTGGACCAATAGCCGCGTGTCCAGACTCTGGAATCGCGTCTCGGCCTTTGTGTAGGTGTTACTTGGTGTAAACTTTTTGCGAGTAAATTACCTACTTCGTAGTTGGCTCATGGTACCGTCGTAGTTTTTTTTCTTGGTTGCAACAATGACAACTACATACGTACATTACATCCCAGTCGGAAATGATCCAGAATGGCGAGGGAAAAACTGCTGCTGCCAACATCCCACCGTGGTATCCGACATGACTACAGTACAACCAAAGGCTGGTCTTTTGAGCACGGCGTAAACATGATTGGGATTGGGATATTAAGTTTAAACCACTTAAAAGCTTCCAATCCGTTAGCATCGCAGCAAACCTTGCCGGATCTGGCTGTGAGGTGGCAGTCAATCACACCTGTCTGACCCTGACGGTGCCCTCAAAGCCTGGCCCTTGCGAATCGAAGGTGGAGGAGGGCCCCCTCCGCCTTGGCATGGATGATTGGGGATGTGGGTGACTTTTCCAGGTTGGAGGCCAGGCCCAGGATCAGGCCAATTTGGCTCGCCTTTGCCGTTATTATCCAGTGTAATATTGACCCCCAGAAGATGGTATCCCAACCAAGGGCGGAATGTCGGTAGAGCCAGAAACCCGAGCTCTGTAAGTAGTAGATTCAGTGAAGATGCACAAACACCATGTGCATGGAGTGAATATCAGACGACCTTTGCACAAAACAGCAGCTCCCAACGGCACTCGACGTCGTTCAAATAAATGCCTGCCCACAGTGGCTTGCCCGTCCATATGTACAGAGCACATGCAAAGTCGGGCATGCAAGTCGACATGCAATGCGACGTCGACGCAAGATGCGGCGGGCACTTGCTAGCTAGCCATTGCACGTTGGTAAGCTGTACTGTGCTGTACGTGTACATATGCTCCATGTGATTCTAGGCTCGATCGCTATTTCGACATGTACATATTACTGTATGCGCAGAGTAGTAGTTAACAACACCTCCCATCTCCTGCTTCATACACACCAAATGTTTGATTAGTCATGATTGATATTTTGGTCGATGGGAGCCGAGAGGTTGCCTGGGCGTTGCTCGGAGCCAAACCCCGCGATGAACGCCTCACATGTCACCACATATCGTGGTTATGACACCAAGCGTGAAGCACTAACGCTGCTGTCAATAACGTTTGATGATTTTCGATGGCGAAAAGTCAAGGTTTTTGAAAACTTTGGCGGGTGTATTGTAGAGGGGGCGAACGAGGCGGTCCATGCTAGGGTTGGCACGTTGTAGTCGTTGCGACGATGCTGATCAAAGGGAAATGAGCCGAAAAGTGTACAAGCAAGTACCACTGTCTAGCTGGATGAAGGTCGAGATGCAGGGCACAGTGCAAATGGCCCACGACGCCCTCCAACTGGCCAACAGCCACCGAATTCAACGAGATTTGGTGGGGGCTTTTTGTGCGATCAAGTCAGTCGGCTATGGGTCGTTTCACACCTTCCCTGCCAAACTCAGGGGTGTCTGACTGTAATGTACAGCACATGTACTTACTGTATTGTACCGTACCGTACCGTACCGTAGCCTACCGTACCGTACCTTGCGTGCCCAGGGCAGAAAGCTGCATGCATGCATTCTCGATTCATTCCATTGCACGATCTACGATCTAGTTCTAATTACTTCTAGTCGTGAAAGCTCTCTCAGTTGTGATAGCTAATATATCTTTGTCCACAATCCTCACGTTGCACTTTCTTTTTGATGCCCTGGAACCGGCTGCCTGTACCTGGCTCGGTCGGTACCTCTACTTGTCCGTACTTGTCCGGGTGCTACCTAAGGTACCTTACCTTACCTTGCCTACTGTACCTACCCACCTCCCACTCGTCCCTTTCCCTATCTTAATCTCGATTAATCTAGTCTAGACGCTACCTCGCGTCTTTCAACCGGCACATCATTCCCCGTCACCAACTTGCTTTCTCCCAAAGAACATCCGGTCTCCGCGTGTCTGCTGCTAGTCTAGGCTGCTTGTCCCAGGCACCGTTACCTGTCCTAGGCAGGGCCGCGTCTTTGGGGCCAGGATAGAGTCTGGACTAGGAAGCACAGTCCGGCTCGCGCCGTCTGAACGGCCGACATCGAGCCTTTACCAGCCGTCCCATCACGCCCTGAGCCCTGCATATTTGTACAACCCAAATTCACTGCATAACGTTGGATAAGACTCATCTCTGCCGCGTCCTCGTCTCATAATCCAAACCCGCAGCCAGCCCATCTGGTGCGCTCCAGCAACTGCCAACCGCCGTCCGCCATCCGCCATCCGCCAACCGCCTCCACGCCCATTGCCAACCACGTTAAACCCACCCAGATATAACCCGTCTTGCCACACGCCTGCCACCATGGCTGCCGCCCAGGACAACCCGCCGACGTTTCACCGCGATTCACCATCACCCGAAATCGCTCCAACCCGAGCCATCGGCGCCTGTCCGGAACTGTCTCGGCGTATCTCGACCACATCACTTGCTTCTCACGGATCCGCCACAACGGACGGCTCGCGCCTGCGCGAGTCGCTTGGGGCAACCAGCGACATTTCCAACCTGTCCCGCCACTCCTCAGCAAGCTTCACATCCTCTGGTCGCCTCTCGGACGTGAGCAGTCTCGGCGTCGACGCAGGTGGCCGCCGAAGCTGCAGCAGCAGTCGCTACTCTACCATGAGCATGGACAGGCCGGCCGGCCAGCGCTCCTCATCTCGCCGCGGCTACATGCGGCCTTACGGAACCGACTTTGCAGCCAGTGCCCGTCAGCGCGAGAGTGTCCTCAGCCTCGGCAGCATCACACATCTCCAGTACTACTTCGCCAGGACAGGTCTCCTCGACGGCAAGGGTGGTAACCTCGGCAGGAGGAGGAATCAAAAGGCACAGACCCTGGACTTTTCTCAGCTAGACACGGCCGTCTTCAGGAAGACTGGCAGCGGCTCTGATGTCGACTCTTCGTATGCCTCTATGGGCAGCAGCCCCGACTTGGGCGCACAACAAAACGGTCTCGTGGAATCTCCGATCCGAGAGGAGCACCTGTCGGGGGATGAGGCCTATTTTGACGATGACCTATCCGACCCTGACGAATACGACGGAGCCGAGCACGGCATGCTCCCGCCCACGACAAGCACGTATATACACCGCGAGAAGCACGTTCCCAAGCCTCCGTCCATGTCCGAACTGCGCGCCGATCTGGATGGCGCACTCGACACAGCCTCCAAGGCACTCGCCGAGGCCAAGCAGGGCAAGGACATGTCCAAGGCAGAGGACGAAGAGGACAAGGAGAACAACACGCCCTCCAAGAAGGCACCTGGGTGGTTTGAGATCCAAGGCGTACACATCCTCGATGTCATGACACTCGCCATCCGTGCGGCAAAGGTCTACTATACTAGTCATGAACATCCGCACGTACTAGACGCTATCAAGTCCGAGAAGGCCGTCCGCGCCGAGCTCCTGTCAGTAATGGACGCCTTGAAGCGCATGGCATCGCGTAATTTCGCTGGCGGCATACGGGAGGACGAGTTTGCCACTATGGATGACTGGCTCGCCAGCTTGAATGACATGCTGAGGCGTGAGGACGAGATCGCCGCCGCCCAGCGGAAAGAGATCGCCAGCTGGTCCTGGCTCAAGGACGCCGACTGGTCCGACAGCCTGGATAAGCGCGTCGAGCGCGAGTACGCCTTCATCAAGTCCTTGCTGGCCGGTGATGGGGCTTTTCCTGGCCAGAGCACCGCCGCGGTCGCGCCGGTTCGAACGACCTCCCCCACTGCTTCTTCCTTCCCTGCCAGCGTTTCGTCAGCAACCCCAGCGGCGTCAACGACGACAAAGACGCCCGCAACCACAACACAAGAAGAGGTCCTGCCCATATGGACACCCATAGACCGCACCGTCCCCCTCGAACAACAGACTGTGCCATCGCCGTTCCTGCGCGCCATGCAGAACGGCAAGTTCTTGGTACGACTCCACAACGGGGCTGTTAATAAGTCGCAGCGAAGGTTTGGCACTATCGGATCGTACCATCATGACACGGCTAAGCCATATCGCTCGGCCGACAACATCCGCTACTGGGCCAAGGCTGCCGAGCTTCGCTGGGAGGTGCGCCTCAAGGGTGTTGAGCCCCTTGCTATCGTTTATGACAACTCCGGGCCCCAGGTCTGGGTGGCGTTTGAGGACGCCATACTTGACTGGTGCCGCAAGGTCCGAGAGGAGATCACAGGTGAGCTTGTCGCTGCCGGCCTGATCTGATCTCTGTCATTCTTAAAACCGTCTCTCTTCTGTCATTTCCGACTTTGGACGATCGGGGCGTATTTTACGACCAGTCTCGTCACGAAGAACCTTCTTTTGCATGAAGTTACGGAGATTAACTGATGCACCCCGCTCTATTCTTCTTTTTCTTCTTTTCTTCTCTCTCGATGCACCCCTAGATCTTTTTAGTGTTTTGCTTGGCTCCCAAGACCCCAACCTCACGCTGTTAGATGAGCGTACAAGTCGAGAGAGAGTACCTAGGTCTCTTGAGGAAGATGCGTTTTTCTTCACCATGGTCTGTCTTTGACGCTTCTCTCTTTCCGACGACCATCTATGCCCCGTTTTATGTAAATTTTCTTATTTTTTATGTCATATATACCCCCAAAGCATTGCTTCAACAAGGGCGTCCTTTTTGTTTTGGCAATGGGTTTTACCATGCAAGGTCAATTTGTTTTGTTGGACTGTTTCTATGTCGGCCTCGGACCGGCTTCAGTTGGTTGTCTTTTTTTGCAACAAGAACTACATTCGAGTCGGGGGCATTTTGTTGATATGGCCATCTTGTCTCTAATCACCTTACTACTGAATTTTGATTATAAAAACCTTGGCTATAATCCAGAGTTTTCCCATAACCGCAGATGTTCCATGCGAACGCCCTGGATGCTTCCCACTGATATGCGACAGGAAATGACTTGATCGGCATCCCTTTTGTTCTTGCGACAAAATGCATCAGCTCAAGTGAATAATAATAGCACAAGGTTTAGATGTACAGTACCTTTTGCTTTTCCCCTGCAGCCCTGTAGCTATACCGGATGGTAATATGCACGCCCGGGAGCACCCGTAATCTGCCAAGGTACCAAGGTACAGTGAGCCCAAGGCCCTCAACAGGCAACAATATAGCGGCTGCCTTTGAGCGAAGCGCGCTGCACTAATGACTGACGCCAAGAACACACAGCGACAAGGCTTCAGTGCCCCAAGACCAATAAGCTTACTATGTACCCGAGACTTCAGCCCTGTCCCAATAGTATAAGATGGTGCCGATTACTGTTGTGCCTGCAGCCCAGCCACGAGCCTCCGCAGTTGGGCTCTTGGACAACCAAAATTGACCTATACTGCAGTTCTGCATGTCTAAATAGTGATGATACCTACAACCGGGGGAGGGGAAAAGGCTCTCAGTTGGAATGTCCTTTGCTTCTCTGTTTTCACATGGCTTGCAGACCAGTTGAGTCCAACTAAATGTAAACAGGACAAAATGGGCAAAATGACTACGCATTTTTATTATACTGTTTCAATGTCTTTGCTCCTTCTGTTGACTTTGGCCACCTTCGCCTTGGCCGATGACAAACCGAAGCGTGGTAGCCCTTCGAACCCTTTCAACTGCACTCAATGCTCAGGTAGGTGCATGTACATGCATGACTTCTCTTTGAGAAAAACAAAAAAGAAACATGCTAAAGTGCCAATCAAGCCGTTGTATCGAACAAGAAGCTATATATCCTAGACCCTGACACAGGTAAGTGCAACGAGATCAGGCTGAGAGCCTCCATGTCAAAAGAAGCTGAGGGGGGACAGGCTAACACTCACTCTCTCGTTGGGCATAACTCTAGAAACCAAAAAGATGCTCGTCCTCTCCCTGGAGCACAGATGGAAGAGCGAAAACATCAACCTGACCTCCCTCGGCAGGGGCAGCCTGCTGATGAGGGACAACGTCGACGCAAACACCAGGGGCTCGGCGCTATGGGCCCCGGACGGCTACAAGATCTTCAACTGGGGCGGCGAGTCCCCCAAGAAGGACCACCACCGCGACTCGCCGCCGCTCATCCAGCTGACGCCCAGCCGGGTGGACACCGTCCCCGCGACGACCGACAACGGCTGGGCCGTCGTCGACCGGCCCAGGGACGACCGCGACAGGATCCTCCGCACGAGGTGGGGCACCTGGACCACCTGCAACGGCGTCGGCTACCTCCTCGGCGGCATGGAGCCGGCCGCCTTTGACCGCGCCGCCATCCCGGGCCTGGTGACCTACGACGCGGCCAAGGGCCTCTTCCTGAACCGCACGGCGCCCGACTTCGGCTCGGGCCGCGACTCGCGCGCCGGCACGCACCGCAGGGGCGCCGCCGTGTGCCTGCCCACCGCCGGCACAGACGGGAGAGGCCTCGTCCTCTTCCTGGGCGGCGAGCAGGCCTGGCCCGGCTCGGCCTGGGGCCTCATACCCATGGACAGGGTGCACATCTACGACGTCGCCACCGAGCGCTTCTACATGCAGCGCACCACGGGCGGCCCCGAGGCCCACCCGACTGCCACCGCCGGCCTGTGCGCCGTCGCCACCACTGCCGAGGGGGGCGCCGCTGATTCCGCTTCCGCGGCCGGCGACGACCACGGCAGCAGCAGCAGCGACGAGATCGTCGTCTTTGGGGGCTCGAGTGCGGGCGTGGATGCACACGTCCTCACCGTCCCGGGCTTCCACTGGTTCCGCATACCCAGGGCCGACGGGGCGGATACCGAAAAGCCGAGGCACGGGCCGCAGTGCGCCGTCGTCGGGGACGGGCGGCGGCAGATGCTCGCCCTCGGCGGGGAGGTGCAAGGGCCTGACTCGTGGCGCAACGCCGTCAGGGTCCTCGACATGACGGAGCTGGTCTGGAGGGACGAGTTCGACCCCGGGATGGCGCCGTACCGGCGGCCGGACATGGTTTCGCAGTGGTATTCCGATGGGTGAGTTTTCTCTCTCGTCTCTTGATATGTGTTCAATGCCCATGTCCCCTTTTAGCTACCTCCCGGTGGTGATCATGTGCTAACGATAACTTTTTTTCCTATACCAGTGGCATGCGTAACGTCTCGTGGGAAAACGAAGAAACCAAGCGCCTCTTCCCCCTAGCAATGGCTCAAGACAAAGGCAACGCCACGGACTCCGTACCGACGGCGCCAGAAGCCCCGGCGGAATCATATCGACTGCCAACGGGCGTGGTTGCGGCCGTCGTCGCCGGCGGAATCGTCTTGCTCACGCTCCTGGTCATCGTAGCAGTCCTGATCATCAGTCAGCGCCGCAGACGACTGTCCCAAGCTGGGTCACAGGGGTCGCTCGATGGCAGGGCCGGCGGGGGTGACACCCACGAGAAGCCCATCTTGGACTCTTCCGAGATCTACGAGATTTCTGGGAGCCACAAGGAGCACGAGCTGGAGTACGAGGGGCCAGCGGTGTATGAGCTGCACGCCAGAGTGATCCCTGGCGAGGTTAGTGCGCAGGATGTCCCGATCGAGCTGCCCAACGGAGATTGGCCAGCAGCCCACGAGCTACACGCCGAGCCTGTTGGGGGAAGGCGAGTATGCCTAGTTGATCCAGGGAGTTCTGCAAGAACAAAAATGATGCAGTCACAGTCAAGTTGGTAGCTAATTTTCTCATGGAGTACCTGCTGTTCGAGACCGAGAGTTTGAGTACAGGAAAACAGAACTAAAAACAGCCAAACGATCTCGTGGCAACAAAAGAAAGCGTACTGGTCTAGACCCCATAGCCTGGAAGAGTCTCAAGAAGCCATCGATGTTGGTATCCTCAGCTCACCCCCTCCACCCATTCCTCGAGAGCTCAGGCAGCGACGTTGCGACATAGTCCCTTGCCTTCTCCTGGTCGGCCTTCTCGTCGTCCTCGTCCGCCTGCTTTGGCTTCCCGTAATAATAGCGACGGCCCTGGTAGGTCTCGCCAAGCCGCCGCGCGACATCGTTCGCCTCGTTCAAGCTCACAAGCCGCCGCCTCCCAGCCGTGAATGCGCGGCACATCTCGTATATCTCCTCCTTGCGCTCTCTATCCTCGGCCATCACATGGGCTCTATAGAAGAACCTATCCCCATGCCGGCTGATGTCCTCAGTATAACTCGAGTCCTCGGCTATGCGTCGCCGAATCTTGGCCTGCTCCTCTGGGAGGAACAACGACGGCTTGAGCTTAGTCAGAGTTTCAGCCACTCCCTCATCCTGGTAGTACCGCAGGGGTGGCTCTACGATGCGCGTGCCGATGAAGATGTCGTGTGCTACCTCGGCAGGGGTCCGGCCAACAGCGTTCTCGCGGTAGAGCAGGTTAGCATTCATGTCGAGAACAAGCCGGATGCATTCCAAGGGGGCCTGATTCGAGATGAGTGTGTGCAGGGGCGTGTCCCCTGTGCCGTCAAGCATAGCCAGCTCCGTCCCGCCCGAATACTCGAGCAGAACCCTGAGGACCGAAGCCAGCTCCTCGGGTTCCTTGGAATTGGGAGTGGGACTGCTCCATCTTGTCGGCGGCTCCCGAGAAAACTCCTGATATATCCATTGATGGAGAGGAGTTCGTCCATCAGCTGCCAAACTGCTCCGCTCCAGAAACAACTCTTTGCGGAGGTTTGGCTCGAAGTGCTCCAGCATGGGGCGTAGCTGTTCGGCCGTCGGAGATCTCTTCAGGACAGCATGCAGGATGTTTTCCCAGTTCGGGCCCTTGGCCGTCTGATCTGAGCAGGGCCCCAGGATTTCCACAATATCGGTCCTCCCACCGAGGCAGGCGAGGTAGAAGGGCGTGTAGCCATCTTGCGACTTTGTGGCGATGGAAGCAGGGCAAGTCTTCATTAGGTACCGAACGAGGTTTCTGGTCTTCTCGCCGCTGGGTCCACCGATGATTGCAGCGTGCATCAAGAGTTCATTTTCGTTGCCAAGCCACTTGGTAATGGCCTTCTCTACGCCTCCGGCTGTAGATCCAAGGTGTTTCAGACGAGTATCTTTGCGGGCGTCCTTACTCTGCGCGAATTCGAGGTAGTGCCGCAGAGGTGCATCGCTCAGGAACCATTCCACAGACGGGATTGATCCAGAGCTCGCTGCGTCGAGCAGTGGTGCAGTCTTGTTTCCTGTTTCCCTCTGAATGACCTGCTTGCCCGCTGTCGCCCAGTCTTTTCTCTTCTTTCCGTATACTGTGAGGCCGAGGTAGGTCTTGGGCGCTTCGACAATCTTGATACCGCTGCTCTTCACCAACTCTTCTAGGGGCAGACCTGCACCAGTCGACTTGATTATCTCTGCAAGAAGCTCGGTGCGACCCAATCTCATGGCCAGTTTGAAGCTGTTGTCAGGGAAAACAAAGGATTGATCAGGGTCGGTAGAAGAATCGAGCTTCTGAGCAGACAGTTGCTTCGCAGTGTCGATAAGAAATCTGAGACCCTTCAGATCGTTCTTTATTATGACAGCGCTTGTCGGATTCTGCATGCGGAATTCCTCGCCATCATCAGATACAATGGTGGAAGGGTCCCAAGCCCGAAGCAGAACGTCCAAAGGCTTTGTTCGGCTTTTGACTTGCATGGAGATTTCTCCAACGTTGTCGATGGTGAACTTGTCGTCAACAATGAGCGAGTAGAACATGGGTGCATCCATCTCATCCTCAGACTCGCAATCCGAATCTTGAGGGTTTCTCATGGTATACTTTGTAGTAACGGTGGTCTCTGGCTCATACTGAGCCTGTGCGATCTCGAGAATGGCCCTGGCAACTTGCAAGTGTCCACGCATGAAAGCAATTCCAAATGGACTGGACCCGGCGGTGCAGCTGACCGACACAAACAAAGGCGGTTCGCGCTTATCAGCATCCCAAGCTCCCAGTGTCAAGCGTTTGATGGTTTCCAAGTCTCCGTCCCAGGCAGCCTCGAACAATTGGACATAAGCCGCTTCCAGGGCCGGGGTCATGTCAAAGACTGGCCAAAATGTGTGTTTGAACCGGTATGGCTGGCTTTCGGAACCGTCTCTGCTGAGCTGAAAATGCCACCTGCGGCTCCGAGAGTCTGTGCCGACTGGAATGTCGGGGTAAAGTTCGGAAAATGTTTTCCCACCTTTCTCAACGATCATGGATTCGAGTTGCTCGAATTCCTCTGTAAGCTTCAGAATGGCCGACCTTTTCTCTTCGACACCCTTCAAGGCATCGGTGGTTTCAACGCCTGTGTTGCCCGTCTCAGCGCGTGCATTTCGTCTGTTGCGGGCAATATCGGCATCTGTTTTCATGACAAAATGCAGCCAGGACCCGGGTTTGACGCCCTCGAGGGCCTTGTCGGTATCCTCTGAAGATTGCAGCTCGGGAGAAGCACTAGGCTCTTCGCCGTCGTACTTGCGAAGTATGTCGAGTTCAGAGCGGACAATATCCAAAATGCTTTCTCCCTTTATGTATCCACGACGGTAGGAGTTTTCTGTCATAAGACACTGACTTGACGAAGTGATTGTGTTGACATCTGCCCCGTGTGATATCAAGTCAATTGCGATCGAAGGGAGCCCGGACAAGATGGCGATGGTTACCGGCTGCTCAGTTGTCTCCTTGAAGTCCTTCTCATTCTCGGAGGCGCTGCGGCCTATTGTTCTTGTCGGAACATCGATACCTTTGATCCATGTCTCCAAGTCAACCTGAGCAACAGCTCCAGCTTCGAGTAGCTTTAGAACAAGTCGCGGGTCGCCGTTCCTGATTGCTGATTGTAGTGGCCCCATCGCTTTCCCTCCAGTGGAATGCGTCATATAATTAATCGAAGTATTGGTACCGGTGCGATCAAGCTCACACAAAAGCTCGATTAGTTCAGTAGCACCTGCTTGTGCGTAACGGTGGAAGCAGGTGTACCCCTTCATGTCAGCCTGTGCGGAGGTAGCACCTAGGCTCAGCAATGTCTTCACCATGTTCTTCGCTTTGTCAAGGGGGAGCTTAAGAGCTAGAACAAGTGTAAGCAGAGCGGCTGAGGGCTGATTGTTATAGCCAAGGAATTTGACTGGCAAAAGCACATCTGCTCCGTACTGCTGACAGAGTAGTTTCACGACATCATCATGCCCAGAGACGATGGCAAGGTGAAGAGCCGAGCACGGCATGTCCCAGGCAATGACGTTGACATCGTAAACATCAGAACCCTCCTCTTTGCCTTCGGGAATGATGTCCTTATGATCAGAATCGCTGCCTTTGTCGCGCTTGACTTTCACAAAGGAACCGGTGGCAATGCTCTGTGACTCGGCTTCTGATTCCTCATCGGTGAGAAGATCTGCGGACTCAGCATCGCCATCTTCCTCTCCCTCATCCTCTTCTGGACATGCCTTTTCTTCAGGCTTTTCAGACTGAGGAGTCGGACTGGTTTCACGAAGACGGTCAACCTTGGCCTCTTCCTCGGCTTCGTTTTCGTTGCTCTTGTCCATGAGAATCTTGACAATCTCCACATCGCCTCTGACCGCTGCGATGTGTAGTGCTGTGTGTCCGTCAGCAAGTCGGGAAACCAGTCGGGCTCCAGAGTTGACCAAAAGTCTGATTATTTCCGGGGTCGAGCTCATGACGGCCAAATGCAGTGGCGTGCGCCCGGTGTAGTCCCTCTTATTGATATCGGCACCATCCTGGGCAAGCCAGTCCTGGACATGCTCGGTATCCCAGTCCACAATGGCCTGACAGAGGCGGGCGGTGTTGCCGACATATGCCATCTCCGTCCAGTCATCATCGCTGATCGGGTTAAAGGAGCCGATTTGCTGTCGTCCTGGGTCGTCCTGAATGAATGAGATCCGGCCGGAGACATAAGTCTTGGTTTCCTCTTTATGGACAGCGAGCTCCTCCTCGGTTTTGGGAGTGGGACAAAATCCACAGCAGTCCTCAATGACATCAGAGACCCGTCCAAAGAAGGCCGGGTGTCGATGGAGGTAGACTGGGCGATCTTTGGGTTGATTCCACTCTGCGTTCAGAACTAAAGACAAGGACGTATTAGCGCCTAGGCAGGCATAATGATGACTCAGTGAGAATAGAAGAAAATCAAGAGAAAGAAGAACCCACGTAGATCTCTGGTGTAGCAAAGCTTTTCAATCTTCTTTGCGTGGAACTTGGCACCGTAGGGGATGGTAAAGGTGTGGTAGTTGGACACTTCGTCTTCATTAACCCATTCAGCAACCTCATCCTCATGAGAGTCCTTGATATTACCCCTGTTACCACGGGGCCAAAACTCGTTCTTGATTGGAGGTCTGCCCCTTTCCGCACGGCGCTTGGCGAGGTATTGGTCACGAGCGGATGGTGTTGGCAGACGTTCAAGCACAAGAAGTCTGGCCAGGCCGACTGTGCGGCGGAAGTTTCGTTCGAAGATGGTTGGGTCGATGCGAGTCCTGTCCAACTCTGGCCAGTACACCTCAAAGTTGCGGTGGCTGTACTTGGAGAGACGATTCTCGTACGATGGACTGCGCCGCGAGAGGTCGATATGATTGATCTGAGTCATGTACGACTGGAGTGCCCTCGGGGTGCAATAAACCTGCTTTCCGTCGTAAGCTGCTCCGGAGCTGTCGATGTCGAAGCCCGTAAGAATCTCAGAGACGGATTTGTATATGCGAAGTACGATCTGGATGTGCCTGTTGGGGTACTGGCTGCAGATGGTGATGGCGTGCTTGGTCCTGACTGTGGTGCATTCGTTAAGGATAGAGTCCTTGACACTGGCCTCGATTTCCTTGATCTTCTCGATAGCCTCATCCTCGGTGAGTCCGTAGAGGAAAAGGTCCACATCGGACGCGGGACAGAACTTCTCATGGTAGTATTCCCTGAGCGTCCGCTTGGACTTGTTAAATTCATCGGGCACAGGCAAGAGGCAGTTGACTACAGCAGAGCCAGAGAGAACGACGTTGTCCCAGTTGAAGTCGGCAAGTGCGGACTCGGAGAAGATGGAGAAGTTGCGCTGAAACTGGCTGATAGAGTCCACAACTGCAGGGGCGCCGTTTGGCTTGCGCTTGTCGTCCGGTAAAGCCATGACGTACCTGGCCTTCTCTTCGGCAGACTCAAGCTCCAAGTTCCGTGCCCGAATCTTGATGTCTGGCGTATTCTTGGTGAAGAGAGGCATGACGTTGAGGTATGGGTCGTCGAGTACTTTGCTGTCTGGGTATTGGGCATACAGTCCCCTCAGGTCCTTCTCAAAGAGTCTGTATGGAGCAATGAGCTCCGACATCGAGGTTCCATCGTGGTTCTTGAGATAAGCTGGGAGATCCGCAATGGGAGCCGGGAGAGTAGGCAACGCGGCCGGAGACATGTTGGTGGTTTGTGAACGGGGAGTTGGTGAAACTCTTGGGGCTACGTTGAGAGTAGACGTTCATGAATAATTGGGGTAGGTTCTTGTCCGATGGAGGTGGCGGTAACGACAAACAGTGAGCAAGAGAGGTGGGAGGTAAAGTGGCCTCGCTTGCAGAGGTATGGAACAAAAGTAGAGAGACAGGCAATGGAACTGCTGCTGACGGAGCGTGACTTGCTCGCTTCTGTGTTGAGAGGGAAGACGGTCTGATGTCTCTGGAAAAGTGAAGGACGACTGGTCGATTTAAATATTAGATTTGCTGGTAGCCGATATGAGCTAAAGTAAAAAAAGACGTCCCATCTAGGCACCTGGTACCACATGCGACTTGGCAAGAAAGAGTCGGTGGCGGGCTTCCAGAGGGTAGTGCCGTGAAAAATCCAAGAGGTTTGCTCCGTTGACAGAAGCACAAGGAGTCCGTCCACTGCTCTCTGGGTTTACACCATCCCATGTAGCTTTGCAAAAGCCTTACCTCCCTACATAATAATCCCTTGCCTCAGTACTATCCTGGGGACATCTGGACTTCCATTATTCGTAGACCCGGTCATCCAACGCTGCTGGCCGCGAAAGGACCGCGTTTTGCCGCGTCGGGGATGAGATGAAGGGCATTGTTGCCTGAATATTTCAGGGTCCCTTGGTGCGAACATGTCGCGTAGTCCTGTGACCTTGACTTAGGGCCGTTGTTGCCTAGTCTCAGCAGGCGGAGTGAGGCTAGAGGTTGGGGATCCATGACGAGGTGCCGGGCAGCGGAGGTCCCAACAGACGTTAGCTGCCCGGTCAGCCCCGCTTTTGCTGCCTGCGCGATCAGTCATAGTGGAGACACGGGTAGCTCAGCTGGAGGAATGGGAGGTACGATGAAAGTGCCGTGCATGTGTAATGAGATGTTGAGGCTGGCCAGGAGTCTGCAATGACAGTGAACAGACAGCCTTTCAAAGCTTGTCCCCTTCTATTTCTCTGTACCTAGCTGGCCTGGCCGGCTCTCTGCTGTGCTACAGCCTAAACAAAACAACAGCACCAATGCTATCCGGTTGCCGGTAGCCAGTCCCATCGAACGCCAAATCCCAAACTCAAAACAAAGATACCAAGACATGCAGGCCTTCTGGCCGTATTTACACAATGCTGCGAGGGCTCCGCGTCGCTTCTAACTTGTTCAAACAAACAGCTCCGTGCTTTATAGCGCAATCGCTCCCCTTCGGCTCTCGCGAACGTGCATCAGGCCTTGGAGGCCACAGAAGACTAGGAAGCCCTGTAGTGGTTGATTGCATCGTGTTAGCATACTCTACTCTAAGACTGCGACTTGTTGCGATATCGAGGTGTGGTCGAGATGAACGGCTAAGCGGGTGGCCATTGTTCATTTGCACAAGGCAAAACCGGAATCGGCTCTGTGAGGCGACTGACAATATAGATGAAGACGGCAACAAAGATTGTACCCGCAACCTCGGGGCCGTTTTTGGGGTCATCTTTGCCTCCGACCAGCTCATGGTGGTTGTTGTTGAATAATATGCCGAGCACCGAGAGGATCAGAATGGCAAACGCGGAGATGACCACACTAGAGAAGCCGAGAGGGGAGGTGGTTAGCAGACGGCATGGATGCGACAGGCTCGGTCGACAAATATCGAGACAATTGAGTCGTCGGGGCAAGAAGCGACTAACCAAGACCATGCTTGCATGGCACTGACGAGAGGCTTCATCGTGGCGGTAGTGGTCGGCGATGGACCGGGGAAGTGACGACTTGTAGGTTATGCTCAATGGTGCGTCGCAGCTCGGTCGATGCACAGCGGATTTTTTTTCTGGAGTGTCTGATGGATGCCGAAGGTTCCCTCGACGGCGTCGTCGTGCTATGTATGGAGCTCCTGATTGTCTGATGCAATTGCGAATGCGTAGCCGCGTCGTAGAAGCTCCGACCACGACCCACAAGCTCGCGCCCAACAGACTGATGCCTTGATTAGGAGGCATCAAAAGGTTGGCAAACCAGGGCACGTGCGCATAAGCTAGGTTAGGTGTCTACCACTCGCCTGTCGCCTACCTACAACGCCCCACGATTTCATGCCATCGATACACCACTCAACTGACTTATAACCACAAGAGGTGTACTAATTAATAAAATACTATCTATAAAAGGGTAGTGTGAAAGACTGGTGCTTTAACCGAATCCCCAAACTTCAAACCCCCTATCAGCCAACTCAAATAGGCAAACCAAATTCACCTTCCAAAGTCTCCTCAACCATGCTCAAGGTGCGTACGCGCCTCTCCAGTGCATCACACAACCTCGTCGATACAAACTGACAAATTATTACCAACACATCACATCCAACCCGCAGGCGCTCAATCCACATGCCGAGGACAAACTCCATCTTCGGAAGCATCAGGCGCGGTCCGTTGTCCTCACCTCCGATGAGTAAGTTCCCCTTGCCTCCGCTGTGCTTTCCTGCATACCTGATACCTCTCACCTTGCATCTTTTGCATTTATCCGTCTCCCCTCACTTCCATGTACCACCCAATCCCGATCGATCCTCGGGCTGTCTCTCTTGACCGGTTTTTTTTTTTTGCTCTTCGATGCTGGGTCTCGATCTCCCGAACGATACCCCCCTCCCGTGACTTATCTCCGCACCCTTCATCACCATGCTCTCTACCCCCATTGCCGTATAGGGCAATTTTGTGAATATCCCTTGGTGCAACCCATGCGACTGTAATCTGTATAAACCAAAATATGAAACCCACACACATAAAAAAAAATATACAGGCTAGTCGAGATTCGCGCCGCCCAGAGGACCTACGAGGGCGCCTACATGCGCACCGCCATATCGCAGTTCAGCTTCGCCCTCATCATCCTCAAGATCTTCACCTCCGAGTTCTACCCCATCGGCGCCCTGTTCGCCGTCTACGGCTTCTGCGTCCTGCTGGTCGCCGCGTACCGGCGCCGCGAGGGCAACCGCCAGTTCTTCCAGGAGGTGACGTCGTCGTCGGACGTCAACGCCGACGGGAGGGAGCAGCTCGTCGTCACAAAGACCAAGTTTCGCACGAGCGGGAACAGCGTCGCGCTGCTCGCCGCCTTGAGCCTCGGCGCCTACATAACGCTGATTGTGCTCATATGGAGGATGGATGGGTGAGGTCGCCGTCTGATGCCTACACAGTTTACCTTGGCCTAGTTTTGTGCACACCGCAACACAGTTGGCATATGTCAAATAAATAGACAGGGGAGATAATGGACATTACGCACAACATGGCTAGACCTAGTGATGAGACAACCGAATCAAACTTTGCACCAGGAATGACACCCTGGGATAGTCGGGTTAACTTCTGCTCTAGCTCCAAGTCACCGGCCAATTCAGCTCAAGGCATAGAGTCGCCTAGAGCATGCAACGGAGCAAATGGACGGGGTTGGGACGAACATGAGTTACACAAGCTTCTTATTATATACAAACTAATAAACTCCAGCCAAATTTATGGCAACCCATCACCATATACAGTGTCGCAAGCCCCTTGAATGCCCTTCACTCTGAGGTCGGCATAGACAAACAATAACCAAAGCAAAAACCAGAACAATGCAGAAACTCGTTTGTAACATTATGACACTTGGATATAAGAGTCGAAAGAATAAAGATAAACATCAGCTCGTGAACCCAGCCCTCTCCTCTATCACCCATTACCGTTATATGTGTAGGAGGTAGTAAAATCGGAAAACAAGGTATCCCCATCGTCCATCGAGGCTCCCTGTCCCGAGC
>JARHUK010000384.1:0-13995 GCA_031001725.1 Pseudopyricularia javanii
GCCGGTACCTTTGGTTGGGCGACTCAACATGTATGCTCGAGATATACTCCCATCATCCGTCTAGGCTTGCTACTGACTTTTGACATGGCTTCCCAGCATCGAGTATGTCGCTCTCGTGGGTTCTTTTTGCTTCGTCGGACTCGAAGCGGTGATCCGAGTGCTCACACTAGCGCTGCGTACGTCAAGCTACCCGTCCTAGCGCTGAAGATCTCCCTAGCTCTAACATGTCACATCGCAGCCTCCGCCTTGATATCCCTGTTCTACGGCGCATCGAGACGACTATTCCACCGTTATTCGTCCCCCGCGCAGCAAAGCGCCGAGGAGTCGAGAAAACGTACGTTCGCCAGCCCGTTCCCTCCTTCGTCGGCAGTGGAAGTTTGCCTAACATCCGCTTGCAACAGCTATTTCGAGCTCAATCCGAGATGCATCCGATTTCGTCGAACTATGTGCGCTAAACGGTTACCTGGCCGAGGAACACGTCGTTCAAACCAAAGATGGCTACCTCCTCGGTGTACACCGTCTCGCGTGGAGGAAAGGAGAGGAGGACCAGAGAGTCAACAACGGTCCAAACAGCATACAGAAGCGCGTCGTGTACCTGCACCATGGCCTGCTCATGAACAGTGAGGTCTGGACTTGCCAGACCGACTCGAAACGATCTCTCGCATTTGTGCTGGTTGACCAAGGCTTCGACGTCTGGGTAGGTTTTTCTCGGCTTCGTGCAACCAACAACGCTAACTAAGATAACCACGGCAGCTCGGAAACAACCGCGGCAACAAGTACTCCAAGAAGAGCATCCACCATTCACCTACGTCCTTGGCCTTTTGGAACTTTTCGATCGACGAGTTTGCGTTTCACGACATCCCCGACAGCATCGCTTATATCCTCGAGACTACTGGCGAAAAGTCGCTGTCTTATATCGGCTTCTCGCAGGGCACCGCGCAGGCTTTTGCCAGCTTGGCCGTCAACCCAAGACTCAACCAGCAGGTCAATGTGTTCATTGCTCTCGCACCTGCGATGTCGCCCGCAGGATTATCAAACGGAATCGTGGATTCTCTCATCAAGGCATCGCCTTCGGTCCTGTTCCTACTATTCGGCCGACGATCGATTCTGAGCTCGGCAACAATGTGGGAGACTATCCTATACCCGCCAATCTTCATCAAAGCTATCGACCTCGGCCTGTCTTTTCTGTTCGGCTGGAAGACCCAAAATCTCGACGTTAGCCAGAAGCTGGCTGCATACCCCCACTTGTACTCGTTCACCAGCACCAAATCGGTGGTGCACTGGTTCCAGATCATCCGCACCAAGAGCTTCCAGATGTACGACGACGACGTCCACCCGCCGCTGTCGCTGAGCACGAGCTCCAAGTTCACCAAAGTGGCCAAGTACCCTACGCGCAACATCAAGACGCCTATCGTCCTGGTTTACGGCGGCTCCGACTCCCTAGTTGACATCAAAGTCATGCTCCGCGAGCTGCCGCCCCAGACCGTCGCCACCGAGATTCCACACTACGAGCATCTCGATTTCCTATGGGCGAAGGACATTGACATCCAGGTCTTCCGCCATGTTTTTGATGCTCTGGACTGCTTCACCGGCGCCGAGCACACCAAGGAGGATTACAGCAGATACAAATCAGCCCGCTCCCGCAGCATCAGCGCCAGCTTGAACTTTAGGCGGCGTCTCCAGAACGGGGACGGCGATGAGACAGAGACGAACGATGCGGACAGCGACTCGGGCGACAGGACGCTTGTCAACGGCAGCAACGGATCAAAGCCTAGCCTGAAGCACCAAGCCACAGAATGCTTGCGCAGTCCGTCTCTACGCTCCGAGGCTTCTTTCGGCCTGGCCGCTGCTGCAGAGATATTGCACAATCAGAGCAACGGCACGGGCACGTCTGACGGTGACAGCCAAATTGGATCGCCGGGCAAGCGAAAGACGAGCTCGCGGCACTCGAGCGGCGTGAGCGTGGGCTCCATGCGCCTGGGGCGCGGAATCCGGGTTGGAGCCAGTCGGGCTGTCGGTGGTGTGACGGCTGCGACTGCGGGAGGTAACTCTCCCATCAGTGGTGAATAGAACTCGCCGCTCCCAGTTGTGGTGGCGTGCGCTTCTTTGTAACCTGCGACTGATGCGCAGGAGCTCTTGAGGTGGTCTTATTGTAGCCCATGGCCTGAGATTGGAACGGTTCTGGAGGGTTGCAGAGCAGGAGAGGTTTGGTTGATCCATTCCCTATAGTATATGTGTGCTTTTGTGATGCTGGAGAAGTATGTCATGCGTTGCGCCTACATAATGTGTAGAGTGGCTCTGGTGTTCGGCGTGTTCTTCTGATGGGCGACTCTAAAAAAAGCGACATTTCCTTTTCCTATAATATCTACCTCATAAATAAGTGTATTCTTATACAGACTGGTCACGACTTCAGGCAGGTCTTGGTTGAACTTCACCAGGGATCTGTAGTTGACGTAACAATACTGCTGTCCATACATTCTCACCGCGCCTGGTCCATCAGAATTGTCTTTCCTATACCCTGTTGTTCATTGGTATAAGCAAAGTTCTCATGGTCGTGCGCTTTGTTCAAAGTGATTTCTGCAGCATTGCGTATAAGGGACTTGCTTGGACGGAATCCATGCACCTTGGCCCGTGTCATACCCACCATTCAGCTTTTTCCTGCCCATGGCGTTTAATGTTCTGTTACCAAGGTATCTACACCAAGCTCATCCTCCCGTCTTCATGAGCCGGCACATTTCTCAAATCGTAATACAGATGCTACTGAACCCATCCCTTCCTCGGTCTCTCCCATCTGCGTCTAACTTTGGGGGAACACACAGCCGATCTCGGCGACCTTGCAGGCGACTACGAAATATGGATTCTAAGCGTTTGTCTAATCTTCGATTCCTCCGTCCTGGGAAGTGGAGATAGGGCAAAAGAGTAATGGGGAAATACACACCACACACGACCCCGAGAGTGACGATCAGCGGTGGGAACTGGCACTCCTCATTTCAGTGGCCTGGGATGCAGTAGTCGGTCCTCTTGCCCCTGGCGCCGCCGCTCATCCCTTTGTTGCCGATATCGAGATTGCTCAGGCTTCTGTTGGCGGCGATGTTGCTGTTGACTATGGTGTTGTTGTTTTTTTGTGCTGTTTGGCACGCCAAGGGTCCTGCTGCAGGTGGCTGGGGTGACGGCAGCCACTACTTCGAGGATAGGACTTGCCAGGGCGACGCCGGTGCATGATTCACAGATATTACTTGTATGTACAAAGTCTTCTAGGGATGGTGTACCTTTGTTTTACATGGGAAGAGCGAGCGTGATGTAGGCATGGGATGGTGGCCGGTCTTGCTCAAATGTGGGATATCGGTGGGGGACTTTGAGAATATTCTTTCTATGTGCCGTATACTCCGGAGAAAGTGCACTTATCGTCGAGCACGGAATTCGAGGAATGCTTGAGTATGTGATTCTACGGGCTATATGTACGGGCAAAACTCAAACGAGTGCCTATCGAGCCGCATATATCAGCCACGGATTGCTTCTCTTGCAAGCCCGAAGATTGCACAAGCAGCAGAAAATTAAAATTTCTTTGTAATCGAAATGTAAACTTTCGTTCGAGCTGTAGGAAAGCCTCTCAAGGTCAAGTTGTAGTAGGTCGGTAATTGTCTAAAGAGAACCTTGCAGCGTGCATTTTACGGTACAGTGTGCACTTGGATGAATCGGACTCGCAGTATGAGATTTTCCAACTGTCGCTCTCTCAATCATTCATTGAGAAAGAAGAAAAAAGAGTTGGTGAATGTGCATAATGTAAAATATCAAGGTTTGCAATCTTGGAACTGTAATACTACTGTAGTAGAATTGTAACTATCACGATGCATTCAGAGCACCACAGTGTGCATCCCAGTCTCCATGGTCAAATTTGCCCCCAAAGAAACACCCCGCCCCTTGTGTGTAAACATGTAGGATTTATTCAACAGCCATCAACAAGAAAAAAAATCACAATGACGACCAGAATCCCCCCGCTGCTCGAGCCGTACCTCGGACTCCCCACCGAGGCCTCCCTGATCGTCCTGTCCGGCATCCTAGGCGCGAGCACGAACTGGCTCGTCCTGCGACATCTCTCGAGCGTTTTGGGTGCCGCCGGCCGGGCCGGTCACGATGCCGAGCTAGGCGGGGATGCGAATGGGGACGGCGACGGCAAGCCGCCTGCGGTCCTGCTCGTGAGCTTCCTGCGAGATTTTGGGTTTTGGAGGGACAGTGCCGGTCGGTTGGTAAGTCAAAGGGGGCTGTTTCCCAAGTAGTTCAATACTTGCGTGGTAATTCTTTTTGCATATGCCAAACCTACCTATACTTTGATAGAGGGGTGAAAAGAGGAAAGAAAAAAAAAAGACATTCTATCACTAATCCCCGCTGACACCATCATGGTTCTAGGGCATTGACCTCACTTCACTTTCCCGCAAAGGCCGCTTCGGCTTTGTAGATGGCCTGAGCGGGCTGTTCTGCCCTTCGGCAGCAGCAAAGGCAGCGCCGCCGCCAGGTTCTGCCACCCCATCCCCCCACTGGCCTCAGCTGGTATGGGACAAGGCCACTGGCACCGCCGGAATCCAGTCCACCATACGCAAGTCCATAGACTCGCTCAGCTCCAGCTCCGACAAGGTGGTCCTCATCTTCGACCAGCCGGATCTCCTCCTGGCGGCGACCGGAGCGACAGTCTCGCAGCTGCAAGACACGATACTGGAACTGCGCGAGGTACGGCTAGTCGCAGACCAAAAAAAAAGCCCCGCCCCTCCTACAATCCCAAGACTGACTGTTTTTCTTTTTTCTTTTGGAAAATACAGCATGTCCACGCTACGATAGTAACCCTATCGGCAGACGAGCCCCTCGTTGTCCCGCCGCAGCAGACCAGCCTGGAGCGCGAGCACGCGTACCTGGTCCTGTCGCTGGCCCACGAGGCAGACGTCCTGATGGCCCTGCGGCTGCTTGACACGGGCGCTGCAAACGACGTCAGCGGCGTGGTGCGGGTCACCGGCGGCGGTGGTGGCTACAATGGGAAGCCGCCGGTCGAGGAGCACGAGTACTTGTATCATGTTGGTGGTGATGGCGGCGTGAAGGTGTTTGAGCGCGGGCAGTAGTTGACCAACTGGCCGTGGATGATGGCGAAAGGTTGTAAAGGCAATGTCAGGAGGGATGTTGGAAGTACAAGCTCACAAGGATTATGGGCAGGCTGCCTCAAAAGCTTCAAACCCATCTCCGCATTGAAACACTTTCACGAATCCACATGGCAGGTCATCAGAAATTCTGCTCGTTCACTCGCATCTGGACAGAGACGTAAGAGCCCAAAATGCTTCGAATAACGCCTTGACCGATACCGTCTAGACCATCACAAACAGATGCGATATGTCATAAAGTCCGTTGCCCCCACGGCTCCTTTTTTGTCCGCGAGGCAGAAAAACCAGACGTCCCTGAAAAAAATTCAATCCCCGCCCATCCGTTCCGTGTTGCTGGTCATCGTGACGCGCCGCTTGTGCGGTTTTTGAGTATCGAGAAGAGGACGTGAGAGAAAATGGTCTTTTTGAGAAAGTTTTTTCCCCCTTGAAAAGCTAAAACACAACTCCAGGTGCCGACCGTTCCCTCAAAACAAATGCCCGAGAAAGAAAACGAAATCTTTTTACGCCGAGGCAGTGTTGACGCCGCGCGAGCCCTTAGGGGTGCCGGTCTGGAAGTCGTTCTTGAACTTGCGGGTGACGGTGCTCAGGTATCGCATGCGGCCGGTGCCGGTGGTCTTTCTCCGCTTGGCCTTCTCGCTCCAGTTGTCTGTCGGTTCCTGTGGTCAGCTAGTGCTAGTGATGCCCTCTCCTCAGAGAGTTTGTCGTCCGTTTGCCGGTTGTGCCAAATTCATCGGCTCGGTTTTGGGGAGGGAAGAAACGTACACTTCCGGACCTTGGCGGCAGGGTATCCACACGACGCGCAAGTGTGCTTCTGGACGTGGAGGGAGCGGCGACCTGTCGTTTATTTCCTCATCAGTCTCCTGTCCCCGTTGAAATTTCGTCGTGGATATGGGCCGGGCAGCCCAGGTTCCTCCATGTGCCCAAAATTGACGGCAGCACACCGGCCGCTCGTCAACGGCGGCGCAAGGCCCCTAGGCAGCCCATGTCCTCAATCCTCCCAGGAATCGGTGGAGGGGTACTAACCGCAACGACGGCACAGAGTGTGCGACTTGTTGTGGCGCTTTCCGAAGCTGGAGGTACCCTTCGCTGTTCGCAATCAAAATTCCATCGTCAGCAATTCGTGTCTGGTTGACATCGGGGATCGTCTCGAGAGCGGTTTCGTTCGGCTGGGGAGGGCGGTTGCGGGCGACGGTGTGGACGTACTCATTTTGCCGGTATTTCTAGAGTTGAGGTTAGTTAGGTTCTATCGTCAAAGAAATATTGAGGACTCTGGGCAACGTACTTCTCTTACGAACCTTGTTGGCGGCTTTCTCTTTTGTTGCGTGCGAAATCGTCACAAGATGGGGAGATGGGCTCGAATAATTCAGCACTGAACAGTGTGCCTTGCCCTCTCCATCATGTAGTCATGTGACTCGAAAAGCTGGTTCCACTTCAATTACCCCACCACCAGTTTTGCGTCTCTTAGTTCGCTGACTAAGCATTGGACTTCTGAGATGAGAGTAGTCACATGACCGTACAGTCAAGTTTAGGCGGCACCTGGTTGATTTGGATGGGCAAACCACATGTTATCCTAGTTTTTTTTTTTTTTTGCTTGTGAAAGAAGCTCAGAGTGCGTAGTGATACCTCAGTAGCAGAGGAAGTGGCCAGGGATGCAATAAGTAACTTATGTACCTAGGCATGTATGTTTGCACATTATAGGGGGTGACGGCAAGTAGTAATTAGCTAGCTGCTATGTATGGCAAGCGGTTGCGCGCCAAAGCGACTCCACATTGAAATATCCACTCGAACATCACCCGTTCGGACCATCGCTGTATAACGGCAGACAGGCGTCAACATGCGAAGAACGTTGACGAAAAAAAGAAAGAAAAAAGACTTGCCCAGTCAGGGAATTGAAGCTCGGATTTTCAGTTCCATTAGAAAACAACAAATAGTATAAAGCGGCTAACCACAGAAAGAACACTATGGACATACTATTGTATGGCAGTATAGATTAAAAGTGTTAGCACTACACCAACCATGCCTTTTTTGTTATATACCGAGCTTTATGTTACTGTTATGAAAGCAATCCGACAGGAGTCGAATACCAGAGCTGGCCAACAGAAACAAAAGAGATCGTCAGCACTTTTGATGCAAAGATATAGAGAAGATGGAGTGTAGTGTACGAAGTAGTATATTTGGTCAAGTTCAAAGGTTGATCTGCAGGGCAACGAGTCGTGAGAGGCACTGACGTGGACGCCACATTATTCGGGTGGGGCATGTAAAATTTTGTATGAACAAAAACCAGGACCAGACTGGAACAACCATTGAAGCCACAGGGCATCCGGTCTGAACCTCGTTACCTTGAGCCACTTCCGGTGGAAACTGTGGCTTCGTCGATCTGAACCTCACCCTAACGAGCCTGACAAACCACCCAGGGGTTCAGAATCACGCGGCATACTTCTTTATTTGCTATATTCCGCTAATAGCGGTTGAGTTCCGTCGGAGCTCCCCGACAGCTAGCGGAGGTAGGTGACCAACGCCCATCCGTATGTTCCGGTACTGACTCGTGAAATGCCGCGAGCATCTTGTTGATACGATGGAATTCTTGGAGTTTTGTGCTAATTATCATGATGAGCATCTGTGAACCAACCCCGCACTAAATGGCTGCACACCCCGCTACCGTCAGTAGGGGAACATCGGTAAAACGAAGGACCATCATGATATGTTTCGATCAACAGCATAGAAAAGCAGCATTTGCCAGAAAGATACAACACCACAGAGAGCTCGACTCGAACCCAGGTGTCATTGCAGAGGAGCTTTGCCCGGAGGAGAAAAGGACATGACATATGATGACTGAGAATTACAGAGACTTACATAAGTCGCTATGGGGCAAACATGACGAACGGCAACACCGGGATGCATAAGCGGGCAACGACTGTCGATGCTACCTTATGTACAAAGTACTTGCGCTTTAGGATGCTCGAGGCCGTCTTTTTGACCAGTAAACAAAAAGGTCGACCGCAGTGTTGGTTCCGTGACGTAGTATATCCAGCAAACCAGTTTAAGCTATAGGCCAGTGGACAAACGACACAACGTCAAAAACAAATCCTCAGCAATGGCATCACAACCAACAACCCAAGGGCCCGGGGCGGCGGCAGCTCCCACGTCCACCCCGGAGCTGCTCGACCTGACAATCGAAAACATAACGCCCAACACAAACGCCATCAACTCCCAGACCCCCTCCCCGCGCCTCCGCTACCTGATGGAGCGGCTCGTGACGCACCTGCACGACTTTGCGCGCGAGACGCGCCTCAGCACCGCCGAGTGGACCGCCGCCATCGCCTTCCTCATCGCGACGGGCCAGATCTCGGACTCGCGCCGCAACGAGTTCATCCTGCTCTCCGACGTCCTCGGCCTGTCGCTGCTGGTCGACGACCTCAACCACCCGACACCCCCCGGCGCGACCGAGGGCTCGGTCCTGGGGCCCTTCCACGTCCACGACGCGCCCGCGCTGCCCAACGGCGCCAGCATGACCTCCGACCCGGAGGGGGAGGCCATGCTGGCCGTCTGCACCGTGCGGGACCGCCAGGGCAGGCCGCTGGAGGGGGTCAAGGTCGACATTTGGGAGACGGACTCGAGCGGGCGCTACGACGTGCAAAAGTCGGGCGAGGACGAACCGAGCGAGCGCTGCGTCATGGTGTCGGACGACCGGGGCCGGTTCTGGTTCCGCGGGATCAAGCCCGTGAGCTACCCCATCCCCGACGACGGGCCGGTCGGTAAGCTGCTGGAGAAGCTGGGGCGGCATTGTTGGCGGCCGGCGCACGTGCACTTTATGTTTGAGAAGGAAGGGTGGGAGAAGCTGATCACGTATGTTTTTTTTCTTTTTGTCACTTGGGAAACTGAGTCCCTCGGATCCGAGTCCAGCAGCTGACTGAACCAAACCTCCAGCGCTCTATACATCAGGGGCGACCCCTATGAAAAGACTGACGCCGTCTTTGGTGTCAAGAAGAGCCTCATCATCGACCTGGACAAGGTCGACGCGGCGACGTCGGCCGAGTACGGTGTCCCCGAGGGTACGTGGCTCCTGCGCCGGGACTTTGTCCTCGTGACCGAGGAGGAGACGTCCAAACTGCGCGACGACAACGCCGTGGCGGCCCTGAAGAAGCTGGGGCTGAAGGTCAAGCTGGAGGACCACCTGCCGGTGCCTGATCTTGACTAGATGGTGTTGGTCACACAGCAATCCGGACAGGGGAGGATGAGAGGTTTGTGGCGCCACGAAAATGAAATTGAACTATGTGCGGGGAGTTGGACCGCCTATTGCAGTCGGGCATGTACAAGATTGCCCGGTGGGACTTTTCTATGTACATGATGAGGCTGTGGACCGGCCCAGACCTCGGGCCGGCAGAAACATATACAAAACACCGCCCCAGAACGCGCCGACCCGTTAATATCGCCTGGGGCATTGACATTGTGAACTTCTGCCGCCAATAGAGAGTGTAGTTGAATGAAGGAACAAAAGGAAAAAAAGAGAAAGTCGCCCGAAGGCCCATAAAGTGTGACCAAGAGTGAAAAGCCCAGGCCAAGGGTAACCCCCATCAGGGAGTACCACGAGAAGCATATCAGACTTGAGGTGGGACCTTCTGGAAGGGGAAAAAGAAGGAGAACAAAGTGGGCTACCGTAGACACAAAGTAGAAAGATGTCCATTGCTAGACAAGGCACCATCGGCGGCGCCGAGTCGTCAAAGAGGCCTTATCCAGCAACTTCCGTCGCGATTACTTCATGCGCGATCCCGGGAGACTTGTCAGTAATCTGATTTGGGGTGGGATGTTCGGGATGGGTGGGATGGCACACGTACAAGTCGTGACGGGCTAGTTATATCCAGACCTGGAAAACACAACAAGTTCACCTTCCAGGCCCATGTCGTGCTTGAAATGGAGGCTGAGGCTGAGAGGCGCCCACTCGGAAGCAAGGGGGACGCCATACGACGAGTTCAGATGGGTGCCGGAGGGACCGGACGAGCTGATAGGTCCCGCCATTGGAGGAGTTGTGGCGAAGGGAGCTTCGAGCTGCTGCGGGAGAGATGGGATGGAGGTGGAGGTCCCGGGTGTGCTTACGGGGCCGTGTGTGGAGTGATGGTAATCTTGAGGATGAAGGGTGTCTCTGGGTGATGATTGGATATGAGATGTATGGCACGAGTATCTGAGCAAAGTCAATGTGATCAAGATGAAGGCTGGATTGAAGGAAGATGGGAATATGCCTGCTATCATCAAGACTTGACTCTTACACTAGGGAGGATTCTCTATCTTCTATATACACAAGGTCTTCACCACGAAATACCATGGCGAAGCCGTCGGCTGGCAATGTAGTTTACCAGCTTGCTTCTCTTACCAAGAGACGGCCATGGCAAAGGTATCAGCGAGGAGACACGGGAGACTGCGTTTGCCAACAGGACCAATCTCGCCCTCGCAGACACCCGAGTGACACAAGACATTCCAACTTGGGCCGGCGAAGGATAGATACCGGATCCGGCATTGCAAGGCATCTAGGACACGCCGTTCGGGAGGTCGACAGGTCGCCTGTGAACTTTCACTGGCTGTATTTTGTTTGCTTGTCTGAATAACCCAAGATCATCTCTTCAGGGGGGACGGGAATAGGGCCTATACTCGTCACATTCCCCTTGGCAAATGTTGTGTTTGATGGCGGTGACGAGAACGAAAATCGATGGTTTCAATGCCTGGCTAGGTGGTGTAACCCGACTATCTTGGAGAATCGGCTTCTCAACACTCCGCGTGATGCTGTTCATTTTTGGGAGAAGGTTGGGAAAGTGCAGTCGATGACATGCCATAACGGACGAGGCGACGGATAATTGCAGGTAGGTGGCTCGCAAACAAGGCCCGAACAAGGCGGATAACTCTGCCAGCAGACTGACTGATCTTGGCGCAGGGAAAGAAACCGAAATGCACGCACCTCTGCACCTATGCTGGCTGGCCTCTGGGCCAATTGAGCCACAAGGTAGACGGAGGGTGGGGTAAGGAGGGACTTTGGAAGATGCAAGCTCCCAGAAGACCGTGAAGACTGACTGCCACGACCGAGTATGGGCAGCTAGCTGGCTTTGCGTTGTTTGCTCCTTGCATCGTACATTACAGGACAGGCGAATGGCCCTTGGCGGCGCACCCAATGGGATCGTGGCGGAAGAGAATTGACGGCTGCCGTGCAACTGCAGCAGGGTCTCGAAGTGGAGAATATAGTCAGTAGCCCCAAGGTGTACTTATGTACTGACTGCAGCTCGGGAGCATACATCGAAAATTGGCTTGGAATATTTCGGGGGGAGATAACAGGGTTTACATGTCGGGAGGCAAACAACACCAGGTCTGCTGAGAAATGCGAGGGCGCGTAATATTTGACGGGAGTAGGGAGGGCCTCTGGTTGGCCGGATGGCTGGGTGACGGATGTCCGGCCTCTGCATACACGCATCCATCTCATCCCATCCCATCCCATCCCATCCCATTGCTGCAAAATCAAGCAAGCAAGTGGTGGTTGGAAGACGAGGCTGATATGCGGGCGGCCAGATAGGGATACGGACACACGGGTGATGGCAGAGACAGCAAAGGCAGGACCGTGGTCCGCCTGCCTGGCTCGGGATGTTCGCCACGGGCGCAGCGCTTGTGTCTGCCGATCTCGACTGGGGACGAGGGGACAGTAGCATCCGGATAGGTGCATGCAAGAAATCTGGCGAAGGGTTTTTTTAGTGGTGCTTACAGCTGCAGGTCGGGTGTTGATAGAGTCTGGATCTCGTTGATCGCTTGTCGCGGTCGCCCGAAGCATCCGTCATGGGCTGGTTGTGGTTAGGCCATGGCGGTGAATGCACGGATGCAAATATGTTTGGTTGATTCCATTCGCCATCATGGCTCGGAGGTGCCCGATGCTGGGTTCCGATGAATGAAAGGGTGCTGGACGAAAAGTGAAAGTCGGTCAATCGACGATGCGATGCGACGCGATGCGATGTTGTTTGATTGATGGTTATGGTGACGGTGACGGTGATGGTGGTGGTGGTGGTGATGCAATGGGCTGCACCTACCTACCTTGCGTGCCCTGTGGTTCTGACGGCATGGAGCCGACCGTGATTACTCCGTGCTTCCACTGGTCGAGGCAGGTGCCATCCCATCATGATGCTGCTACCCCTGGTTGGAGCTCAATGCCTCTTCTGCACCTGGCCTAAATGGGAATTATTGACATCCTGGCCTACTGGCCTCCTGGCCTCCTTGGCCTCTATACAACTGGCGAGTGGGCTGTTGTGAAGGGAAGTTTGTTTGTCAATCGGACCTTTTTTCAGGTTTACCCTTTCATCTTTTTCTCTCTCTCTCTCTTTTCTCTTGTTCCTTTCCCTTCCACCCCTTTCCCCCCATCAGCCCTGAATCCGATGATTCAAATCAGGAAGCTGCGCGTATGTATTCCCCCCTCTCATTCTTTCTGGCTCGCCTGGATAGCTCTATTGGCAACCGGTCTGTGCGAATGTTTGCCTGTGGGGACACATAGGGTTCGAACATTTGATGATTACTCAGTGTTGGGATGACCCCTACACAGCCCCCGAGCAGGAAAGGAGCAGGGCAAAGGCGCACCCGGAATTAACCCTACGGAGGTAAAATGGAGGCATCGCCCATCGCCGTTCTACGGTACAGCAGGACCGTACGATATAGCCCGTGCCCGGCCCCACCGGAATGTGGGGCGTACATGCACACTTTTTTCTGAAGGCAGGTTCGGTGCAGGTGCAGGCTCTCTCACATTGGGTTAAATGCAATTCTGTGCAGCCAATTGTGATGCGCGCGCACGATTTCAAATCAGTCAACCCTTAGCAACCGTAATACCTCGTAAAAGAACAAAAAAGGGAGCGGTCTGGTAGAGTTTGCGTCTTATGAAACTCGGAAGCTAATTTGTGACCTGGTTATTCAGGCTGTGTTGTCTAGCATGATATGCAGGCGTATTTGTGTGTGTGCGTTTGTGTCGCTAAATTACCATCTACCATACCCAAAAAAAAAGTCTATCTCTGATGTTTGTGCAGGCTTTCATTGGATTCAAAGCCCGACCGACCGGCCTTTCAGCAGCCATGCCCCCATCTCGCCGGCTTTAGAGGGGTCCCCCGGGCCTGCTAGTACCCACCTGTTCACGCCCTGTACCCCACTATCTCCAGCACCTCCCAGCACCTCCAGCACCTCCAGGACCTCCCCGCCCCACAGCCTCCTCCCCGTTTTCTCTGATTCATAGTGAGGTCCCTTTGCGATACACTCAGTGTCAGGGAGATCGGGCTTTGCTCCGTGATGTGGCCAACCAACCAGCGACAGCCAAGGGCCAAGCATTCGTCAATGAATCGTAATTTATACATTGACCCGATATGATCCGCACCAGTCTGCTACCCCCGGCTGCGCGTGGGGGGACAGACGGACAGAGAGACAGACGTGCAAGGACGGTTCAAGGACGAGACGAACAGTTGACCGGATCTGAGCACAGGTCGTTTGTGGTCGCTACCAGCCTGGCCTGGACAGGGAGGGACTGCCACACCCCCGACAATCATAACAACTGACACTGCGACTTGACAACTCGCAGCTGAGGGCATGCAAAAAAAAAATAGGCAGGCAGTCAGTCCTTTCTCGCGTTGGCACTTGGAACGCAGATCTCCCTCCTCCCGTCCAGGGTCGGGTAGACGTCGACATGGCTGGGCACGGGGCAAAAACAGGGCTCTACCTCCGGGCCTTGCATCCGGGGCGGGTTCGACCAGAGGAACCAGAGGGAACCAGAGGAACCAGAAACCAACATTGCGCCCGTTCAAAGGTAGCGTAGCGTCTACTATACTGTATGTATGCACCGGGAATGGGC
>JARHUK010000386.1:0-12100 GCA_031001725.1 Pseudopyricularia javanii
GCTTGGTCGATGATGGAACGACAGGAGTCGCTATGTTGTTGTTGTCGTCGTCGGGGGGCAGAGGGCGGGGGAGTTATAGGGTGGGATTGTGTGGTCCTATATCATGACGTCGGCCCGAGGTCGGGATGGGACGATTCGCGGAAGACGGAGGACCGATAACGGGACTAAGCGTAGGGTAGATAGATAGGTGGACGCAAAACAGCGAATATTTATCAATGCAGAAGCGGAGACTACTGCTGTCGTTCAGCGCGTGACAGGAGTTTCCATGGCGGCTATCACAAGACACGAGTGGTTTTCAATCAGGGTCGCATGGATGGTTCGCTGTTGTGTATGTACTGTATTGTATGTATGCGCGGAAGAGACAGAGGGTGCGCAGCCAAGGCCGGGGCAAAGGTGCTTATCTCTGGATTCGTTCGCCCACGGCAAGTGCCCCTGTCGGGAATCTACCGAAGCTAAGGGGCCAGTCATAGTCAGCTGCTCGCCCTGTTTCGGAATCCAATCCATCCTAGGCCGACCACGTGCATAAGTTGTACCTGAGCATTTCGTTGGCTTTTTCTTTTGATCTTCCAAGTTGAATATTGGAGGATATCGAGGTAGAATTACTGATATGAGGCGTTCCGACCTCCTTGACATTGCCATAGCACTAGGATTCACTGTCCTGCAGATCATGAACACTACAACTTACGCCTGAATAAATTGTACCACTACATAGGTACAGTACCAAAAGAGTAAGTCTTTGTCTTTGGTCAACAGTTCTCTTAGCACTTTGATGGCCATTTAAAACCAGACGGGAGCTATTAATACCTACTCAAAGTACTCCTAAAGTAGATCCGACGCTGCGGGAGGCGGGGGAACTCAGCGCACGTCACGTGACCAAGATCTGTTACGTGCGCTGCATGACTCGCACGGCCCCGTGCTGGATCACGCAGCAAGTACTGTACGTAATCACCGTTGGGATCCATGGTCGGCACCCGTTCCACCTTCAACTCCGACAAACCACAATCGCGACTTGGATGAAACGACTGCGCTGGATTTGTCCGATACACATAGGTAGTGTCTGACGCCTTTGCGCAATACTCCTTCCACCACCATCAACCATAATACATACGCGTCGATCGCGGAGGCTCTTCTGTCATGGGCGCCCTACTTTCATTGCCGCTGATGGCGGTGCCGAGTATAGGCACGGTAAGTCTTGCGCCACCTCGACAAGATTGGACCTCGCGACGCGCAAAGCACTAACGAGCATCGACATACCTAATCCTACAGCTCCTGTCATTCGGTGCGACATGCTGCGGTGCGGCAACTTGCTCCATGGTCTGTTCGGCGTGTGGGAAATGCGGCAACAGGTGAGTACAGCCCCCTCTTGAACATCTGCTCTGGCTGAGCTGAGCTGTCGATGCTCGTCGGCGAGACCTTTTCTGACATGCGCCCGTGCTAGTGTGGCAACCCGAATCGGATATGCCCTCATCCTACTCGTGAACTCGATCTTGGCATGGATTATGGAAACGCCATGGGCAATCGAAAAGCTACAGCACCTCATGCTCGACTACGTCAAGATTAACTGCCCAACGGGGCAGTGCTACGGCTGGCTCGCTGTCCATCGCATCAACTTCGCCCTCGGTCTCTTCCACATCGTCTTCGCCGGCCTCCTCTTCGGTGTCACTTCCTCCAAGCAGCCGCGTGCTGCTATACAAAACGGCTACTGGGGCCCCAAGGTCATCGCATGGTTGGCCCTCATCGTCCTGTCCTTCCTCATTCCGGATCCCTTCTTCCTCTTCTGGGGCAAATACATCTCGCTCATATTCGCCATGATGTTCCTCGTCCTCGGTCTTATTCTCCTGGTTGACCTTGCACACACCTGGGCCGAGTACTGTCTCGAGCAGATCGAGGAACCCGAATCGAGGGGCTGGCAGGTGGTGCTCATCGTCTCCACTGTGGGAATGTACGTGGCGTCCTTGGCCATGACAATCATCCAGTACATCTTCTTTGCCGGCTCAGGATGCTCGTCCAACCAAGCCGCCATCACCATCAACCTTATCTTGTGGATAGCTGTTTCCTTCATCTCGGTGCACCCCGTCGTTCAGGAGCACAACCCCAAGGCCGGGCTGGCCCAGGCCGCCATGGTAGCAGTATACTGCACCTATCTCACCATGTCCGCCGTTTCCATGAAGCCTGACGATACCGACGACAAGCACTGCAACCCTCTCATCCTGGCCCAGGGAACGCGCACAACCTCGGTCGTCATTGGCGCCATCGTCACAATGCTCACTGTCGCGTGGACGACAACGCGCGCAGCAACGCAGACGCTGGGTATGGGCAGCAGCGGCGCCATCCGCCTGCCTGACGACGACCACCACGATTTGGTGACGCAGCAGCCGGGCCGTCGTGAGATGCGTGCCGAGGCGCTGCGTCGCGCCGTTGAGGAAGGCAGTCTTCCTGCGGATGCGCTTCTGTCGGACGACGAGGACGACGAATCCCCAAAGGGCCACGACGACGAACGCACCTCGACCCAATACAGCTACACCATGTTCCACGTCATCTTCTTCCTCGCCACAGCATGGGTCGCGACGTTGCTTACGATGAACTACGACGACTCCGTCAAGGATGGCGACTTTGCTACTGTGGGACGCACCAACTGGGCTTCATGGGTCAAGATTGTTAGCGCGTGGGTCTGCTATGGTCTTTATGTGTGGACACTCGTCGCTCCCGTGTTGCTCCCTGAACGCTTCTGATTCTATCACCGGTTGAGTCCGTTAGCAAACATTGTCTGTTGTTTATCTGTCCGTACTTTTAAAAGTACCTAGTCCAGCGTTTATATAGCACTGTCGTGCATCAGTTTCCTAATTTCCTTATTTCTCACTCATTGCCCATGTATACTGTACAAGGTTCATACATTGCATCGCCTGCCTGCGTTCTGCACCCTCACTCACTGTATCATGCGCTCCTGGATCCTTGTTGCGTCTCTTATGCAATGAAACTGGGATAAAGACAGCGTGGACAGAAACTAAAACTGCTCCTCTTACAAATGCGCCATCTCTCCCACGTATGGAAGAAGTATTTCCGCGTAAACGCCGTCAGCAAAGACTTGGAAATGCATAATCCCGCGCATGCAGCAAGCTAGTGTACAATCCATGGACAACGCTTTGTCCCCCTGGCTCTTTACCGACCTACCAGCCCTCGCAAGCAAGTAGCAGCTTCGGGAAAGAAGGAAAACAAAACAGTAGTGCTGTGTGGTGACAGCCAGTGCAGAAAAGATACATGGGATCCAGATGATCAGCGGGATTCCGCTACTCTCGCCTAAAGTCGTCGGAAAGGGAGTCGAGGATGCATCGACGTCCACCTCATGAGTCTGCACGTGCGGCGTGATGGAGGACACTGCAGCCGGCACCCCGAGCCGGTCGGACTCGGTGACACCATCCTAGATATGAAGACGCGGAACTCCTTTCCAAAAACGCGCCGGCTGCAGTTTTGTGTGGTTGTGCGTCTCAAGAGGTCTGACAAGAATGACAATGATGGTGTTTTGCAGCTAAGAAAAGAAGAACAAGGAGGGGGACACCCCATCTCCTACTGCCACGCAACTTGGTCTGGCCTCAGCCTTGGGGTGACTTTTACACGGCGATACCTTACCCAGTCGTTGTGTGCGCGATGGTTTCACAACTCGTTTGCCCACGCCCTCCTTTGGTCGTCAAGACGTGGTCGTAGTCCTTTCGGCGACGAGCAGCACTCGGAGATAGGCCCAACGCGCTTCCTCTGCTAGCCTCCACCCCCCGTTGTTACCGGTCTCCTGAGGGTCTATGTTTTTTTCCCCTAGGGGGTAGTATAGGCGATAGTGTCATAACCCTGCCACCTACCACCTATCAGGTACCTACCGGTGAAGCGCGGAAGAAAATACTTGAGGGCCGTAACATTTCAACGGGGAAATGTCCGGGGCTGCCTTGTCCAGTTTTCCCGATTCAATGAAGCCAGATTCGATATTTCTTTCCCTTTTCGCACCTTTTGCCGAGACGCCTCGTGCCACCTACAGCGAGGAAGGGCGATGCTCAACTACATATGCTTTGATTCCTTTGCCTGTTTTTGAAACAAGGCCATGTGCGGCTTCCCGTGCCAACCTCAAAGAGAAGACAGTATCATGTGAGTAGATACGTGCCTGTCGTGTTCGGCATGAACCCGGCCTGTCTTCATGTCAGCTACCTCCTCTCCTAGAGCCGACAAGTTCTCCGGATGATTTCAGAATATATTTATCCCTCTTACAGGTGTTGGTTTTTTTGGCTATTCCGTCGGGTCATGAGGCACATGCTACGAGCAAAAAGGTGAGTAGAGGCAGTAATCATCACTGTGCCCCCTTCGACTTGAAGCCTTATATGACCTGTCAAGATACACCAACTATGACACTTCGTATTCTCGAGAACCTCTGCGTTGGCTATCTAATATGGTTGCCTACCTGCTCTGACTCCTTCACCACCCTCAGGTATTACGCAGCTTTGCCAACACAGTCGAGGGGCCCAAGTTCCATTTTTCCCACATCTAACCCTCCTCGCTCAAGCGCCGGGTAAGCGCATCGAGTGATTACTCAAATCCTGCAACGGGAGCTGTGAGCATATTAAATCGGGGAGATTCTACACGTACTTACCTCCGCTTTTTTCGACCGTCACACGCAGACCGCCATCCCCCTTCCACAATGACGATGCACAGTTGGCTGCATCCTATCTCTGTACATGCAGTTACCCGCCTGCGGAGGCATAGATCCGGCAGGCGGATAGTGAGTGTCGATGTATCGCCTCCAATGGCACGTCTTCTGATGTACCAGGGCGGGTATAAGCGGCAGGAGTCGGGGCTTTTGGTTTTCCTTGCTGCCCATCCGCCCATCCCATCCCTTCATTACCTACCACACCGTTTGTGATCTTGTTGTAGCGGAAGCTGTTAAGCAGCACGCCACATACTCCCTTGATTTTGCTCCTTTACAAGGGATTGCCTCTGAATGGGTGTGTTTGAGGCTCAAGTTGTCCCGAGCCTCAACTGACAGGTCTTTGAAAGGTATCTAGTGTCTTGACGGCTGTCATCTGCTGTTGGGACAAGCACTACGCCTAGATATACACACAATGAAGCTTTTTTTTGGTATGATTGAAGGCCATACAATTTCGACAATATATCTGATACTATATCTCCCTTCAGTCGGCGACAAGGACCTCGCCTGCAAGGTCACCTGGTCGCTGCAGAAGCTCTATGTCTTTTTTGCGTCATAAAGCAACATAGCAACAAGCTGTAACACGAAGGAATATCACGTCTTTCTGGTTCCTGCCCTTTGACCTCCCGGCAGGCAGCTCGCTGGAGGGGGAGAGACATGCGAGCTGTCTCTCTATCTCCGTATGTCTCCGAGAGATGCCGGGACTGGGTTCCCAAGTCCTTTTCCTCGCCCGGCAAACGCTCTGGTTGGCCATCCTTTCCCCCGGGATGTATATCTTATGTCTCTCTCTCGCCCCCTGATCCCAGAAGACCACCATTAGCTGACAAATTGGATATGCCGGAGCCGTCAGACGAAGTCCTTTGACAGCAGCTGCTGTGTATGTCCCTCGACATTTCCTCCCCCATCCATCCCCCCTTTTCACACACATACGAGGGAGATGTAGAAGCACAAGGTGCGTAGTCGCGGTGGGCTTTCGTCGCCATTCTCCGCTTCCACTGCAGTTTTCCCCCTAGACAGTCCCAAGCTGGACTTACCGGTCATACCCTCCATCAACACTCGGCGGTCCGTCCTACATCTCTCTTCAGCCCCCTCCTGGCCCAATAGCACCGCCCTCCTCCGAAATGGGTGCTTATGGACGATGGATGTCTTGCGACGTTTCTTTTTTAATTTCCCGAGACCGGTAAATGTCCCAGATGTAGGGCGACGGAGGGTGAGGAAAAGAAAAGAGACATGCAAGGTACAGAATGGCGAGCCTCGTTACCATCATGTCGGCACGTTGCGAGGTCTGGCAAGCATGTTGATTTTCTGCCACCATCCTGCTCGTCATCTTACCCCCTTGTACCCCGTCCATGTTATGATTTGTGAGTGGTATAAATAGGAGGGGTGATATCGAAGCATATTGTTGTGTTGTCTGGGCTAAATTCACTTGAGAGGGAGCAGTAAACGACGACAAATAAGCATCAATAACCAAGTCTTAGAGTCTTTACTGTCCCTGGTTTACTGTGACAGTAGTAACTCTTCGTTTTTGCTCGAGACAAGAAAACACACCAAGCATACGATGGCCCAAACCTCCAAGACGACATCAGACAGGAAGCACACGGATGATTATGCTACGTAAGTAAGGCATGCCAATGGCCGCCTTTCTTGCCCTCCTTATTTTTTTGTTCTTCGTAATCCAAGCTGATTCGTATAGTAGTCGCGCGGACAAAACGCCCCTGGCCGGCCAGCTCGGCAGCGTCGAGAGCACCTCGATGATGCAGATCTGGAGCGACGAACGCAACGCGTCGAACCTCCCCTTTTCTGAGTGGCAGCAGTCACGGGGATCCTTCGGCCACGGGCACGGCCAGGTTAAAGAGGGCCGGTCCGGACACTGCAGGTGAGCTTACCACTCAGGTATCTACTCTTCATGATGACCTCTCGACATCGTCTCATCTACTAACCCTGGTCAACGGTAGTTCCCAAAACGGCCACTGAGTCGCTTACTCGGTTGGGTTCTTCTAGTATTATTCGAGGTGGAAGGGGTGGGACATTTTCTTGCATTTTCATTTTCTTTAATGGTGGAAGCGATGCATTTTCCTGGGTGAGGTTGTCATCGCACTTGAGGCGTATGATATGTTTTGTTCTCTGTCGTTGATCAGTCAGTATCAGCTGTATCGCTTTATCGTTTTATACCAGCAACTCTGGCTTATTGTCTCAAGAGCTATAATGTCAGTCTTTTCTTCTGCCTAGTACTTTTCTTCTCTCATTCCTATAATTTGTAACTATGAAACTTTCTTTTTTTTGTTATCTTTACAGGACAACATGCAACCAAACGCCTTTAAAAAATGTAATCTTCGTAACCCAGTAACCAACGTAGTAAGTGTCGTAATACTGCATATGGAACGGGAAGGATGGGGGAAAGAATTGGTAGATATAAAAGACAAAGGTTACCAGCACAATCACTTCAACGCGGCAAGACCTTGCTGTACAGAATACTTCCACCATGCTTTAATGACAAATGAATTGATGCTAACATTATGAAGACTCTGATGAGCTGCTACCTGCCGTGACCGTCAACGGCTTCTGGCCGAGCTCCAGTGCAGTACCGGTAGCGTGGAAGCCGTCAACTGTGATGGTGACAGCACCAGCCGTTACAAGCTAGAACAAAAAGCATCGAAAGTCAGCAAGGCCGTTACCTATGAGCTGTGCAAACTGCGCACATGGGGGGGGATCAAACTCACCGCTCTGGAAAGATCGTCTATCAGATCCTGCACGTCCTCGATCCCGACGCACAGTCGGATGATGTCCTCGGGCATCTGTCTCTCCTTGCGCGTCTTGGCGTCGATGCTCGCGTGGCTCATCTGGCAGGGCATGCTGATGAGACTGTTGACGCAGCCGAAGCTGACGCTGATGGCCCAGAGGCACGCGGCCTCAACGACGCGCTGCGACAACTCGGCGTCGCCCGTCTCGAACGACAGGACGGCGCCCGCGCCCCTGGCCATGGACCAGTGCAGGTCGTACTGCGGGTGCGACTTGAGGCCCGGGTAGCGGACCCGGAACCCCTTGGACTCGAGGAACTCGGCTATCTGCTGGGCGTTGGCCTGCTGCTTCTCCATGCGCACGGCCAGGGTCTTGATGCCGCGCATGAGGAGGAACGAGTCGTTTGGCGATAGGCCGCAGCCGGTTGCATTGACGGTGAAGTACATGCGGTCTGCGAGGGAGGTGTCGTTGCAGGCGACGATGCCCGACATGATGTCGTGGTGGCCCGAGAGGTACTTTGTGCCGGACTCGTACACGATATCGGCGCCGAGGTCGAGCGGGTTGCAGAGCATGGGGGAGAGCATGGTGTTGTCGACGACAACCAGGGCTTTGGGGTTGCGGTCGTGGGCGACACGGGCGATGGTGGCCAGGTCGACGATCTTGATGAGCGGATTCGTCGGCGTCTCGAGGAGCACCATGGCGGTCTTGTCGGAGACCGTGGCGGCCACACGGTCAATGTCGGTGGTGTCGACGTGGTGGACGATAATGCCCTGGTTCGTCGAGAGATAGTTGAGAAGGCGGTTGGTGCCGCCGTACAGGTCGTCGCCGGTGATGACCTCGTCACCGGGGCGGAGCAGCCGCGTGATGACGTCCAGGGCGCCCATGCCAGAGCCGACGGCCAGGGCCCGGGTGGCGTTCATAATCTTGGCCATGTGGCGCTCGAGGTGCGTCCTCGTCGGGTTCCCCGAGCGTGTGTAGTCATACTCGCTGTTGCCGCCGACGGCCGACGACTGCTTGAAGGTGGCCGACTGGTAGATGGGGATGCTAGAGGCGCCGTATTGGTCCTTGGTCTCTGTGTAGACCAGCTCGGTGGCGAGGGCGTAGCGGCGCCGGCCGTTTGACGGGCTGGACGGCGCGGGCGAGGGCGGCAGGTCGTGGCCGTCGACGTCCACCAGGCCGAGAGCCTTCTTTGCGCCAATGGCAGCCGGAATGCTGGGTTCGCATGCCATGGCTATGACTGGGGGAAGAGTGACAGATTGACCTGGGAGGTGTACCGGGCACGCGGTCAAGTATGTGAGGGTATATAGTAAGTAGTTGGAGCGTATCGAAATAGGTGCCTGGTGACAAAAAAAGATGTCAGGGGACAGCGATGGGCGTAGTTATTTCTGTCAGTGGAAATAAATAAATTGTAAGTGAATGAGTCCGATTTAACTCCGCTCATTTACGTGGGGTTCAGCCTATATTTGGACTGCATCCAAGGGTATCCGATGATGCGTCAGAGGCAGGGTGAGGGTGGATTTTGCTGAACACTCACTGCTCGGGGATCAATTGAGGAAGCAAAATCTTCTTGGTAGCAGCAAAATGTTCGCTTCGTAGACGGAATGCTGCCAATGGTTCTCACGGCGACTCAGCTTCTTGAAAGAGATGGCTGGCGACCTGCAGTGGGTGGAAAAGAGATCAAGTGACGCAAAGACGGGTTTTGCTGCTTTGCCGTCGTGGCGACAGGGATTGGTTGTTTGTTCCGATCGATACGATTTATTCCCCACGACCCTGCGGCGCGAGCTGATTATCTGGGCTTTTTCTTTTCTTTTCCCCCCAAGGAGCTTGTTGAAAGCTTTACTCGTGTATCGCCAATCTAAGAGAGCCAGCAAAACTGTCGGTCCAGTGACTGATTCCGGGGAAGCCCAGTAATTATCGCATGGGCCCGCCGCATCCCACCGCCTGTTGTCCGATCCCGGAGCCGAATGTGAGTCGTTACCATGTTGGGAATTTCGTCTAGTGGGACCGAAAATGACGTGCTCGCCAAGGGTATTTTTGCAATCCAAAGGCGGCAAGAGTGTTGGAAAAGTCCGTTGCCGCTGTTGCCAAGGGCCGGAACTCGGATACTGGGCCGGGGCTTGATGATTTCCATCACGGCCTGTCTTGTATATGCTTTAATTTTACAGACTACAATATGCCCTCATGCCATGTCATCTGTCCCGTTTCTGTCCATTTACAACCAATCCGTATCGTGCAAAAACAGCCGACAATATGCAGTACAGTTCCCAAATTAGAGCATCAGAATAGGTACCTGAGTAAAAGTTCCCTACAAGGTCTAATCGGGCGACACCGGCCTACCTTGTTCGTCTTCGTCCACATCCTCGTAGTCGCTGTCGGTGCCGTCCTCGGCGTGCTTCTCCGCTGCCGACTGTCGCCTTCTTGCGCTCTTCACGTTCTCCTCCACTATGTGCGCCCGGGGACCGTTGACCCCCTTCCTCGTAAAGAAGTCGTCGGTGCGGATGCCCCGAACCTGGCTGACGTCGATGCTGGCCATGGCCGTCCCGGCGGCCCGCTGCGTCCTGATGAACTCGCGCATCGGCGACATGGCCGCGTCGCGGCACGCCTCCTTGATCTCGCTGCCCGACATGCCCGCCGTCACGGCTGAGATGTACTCGAGGTCAAAGTGCTCCGGGTCCCGCTTGGTGTCGCCCAGGATAAGCTCCAGGATCCGCCTACGCTGCTCGGCGCCGGGCAGCGGCACCGGGAACTTCTTGGGCATCCGCCTCAGGATGGCCTCGTCGATGTCATTGATCCGGTTCGTTGCGCCCAGCACCATTATCCTCGACGGCACCCCTGAAGCGTTGGCCGACGTCAATCCGTCCCAGAGTGTCATGAACCTGGCGCAAGAGAACGTAAGCGACTGCCGACTCTAGCGTGGGTTAACAACCCAAGTAGCCTGGCCCGTGACCAGGAATTAGAAAGACTTACTCTGCCTTGACCATGCCACTGGCCTCGTGCTCCCCGCTCCTCCGGGTCCCCAGGACGGCATCGATCTCGTCAATGAATATGATGGCGGGTTGCAGCTTGCGCGCCAGGGTGAAGACGGCGCGGACAAGCTTGTTAGAGTCACCGTACCACTTCTCCGTCAGCGTCGAGATGTGCAGGTTGATAAAGGACGCGCCGCTCTCGTGCGCGACCGCTTTGGCCAGCATCGTCTTGCCGCATCCAGGAGGTCCATATAGGAGGACGCCCGACGGCGCGGACAAGAGCGGGGCCGCGTGCGAGTACAGGTGCGGCATCGTCAGCGGGTAGATGACCGCCTCCTTGATCTCCTCAATGATGTCCTCCAGACCGCCGATTGCTGCAAGGGTAAAACCAGCTGTCAGAATTTTGGTGTGTTTTTTGTTTGTTTGTGAAACAGAGTAAGCAGTGCGCTGCTTGCTTACCATCGAAGCCTACGTTGATGTCCTCCGGCGCAACAACATCCATTGCAATCATGTTCTCGTACTCGTTCAGCTGTAGCTCCTCAACGGCGGGGCCGCTCCTCTGTCCATCTTCGCCGTCTTTGCCCTCTCCATTCGCCGCCCCATCGCTGTTTTGTATCTTGCGTAGCCGCTGAAGATTCGCCTTTGCCCTTAACCTCGCCTGTTCGTGCTTCTCCTTATCCGGGTCGCCCAGTGATGTCGACAGTGATGAGAGAATGTTCTTGGTCAGGAGGTACAAGGTCGCTGTCTGTTTCCGAACCAGGTATTCGTCAGATGAGGATGGGATCGGGTTATGACAGCAAATTGCGGGTTTTGCAGACGTACCATGCCGGCAAACACGACAATGTCTATGAAATAATCCGTGGCTCTTTTTCGGTCGGCCATGATGACGGATTTCTTGATCTGGGGTGGTAAGCGTGAGCTGCGAAAGGACGGTATACGATTTGGGGCCAGCTGCGTGGAAGCAATGAATGAGACCCGAAGCGAGTGTGCGATCTGTAGCTGTAGAGATTATTGCTCTATGGTTCCTTTGCGCCAGTCTACGATGCAGTGCCTTCCTTAGCTTAGGGTCTTGAACCACAGATTTTCATTGTGGCCAAAGAGGTATTACTCTGTACCACGCGTCGGGCGCGCTGCTTATGTAAGATAGAGGTCGGCGCATATCGATACCGTGGAACAAGTACTCGTGCCACGCCCCACTAGTAGGTGGTCCGTTCACATCTCCGATGATCACCAACCCCCCTAGTTGGTGCTGAACACCGGTATGCACTTTTCACCGGTATGCACTTTTTTCGCGATTCTACTGAATATATACGCGTTTATCTACCAACCAACATCATAAGCACCCAAAACGACGTGGAAATACGTGTTAATAAAGCAGTAAAATATTATACTCAAAATCCCGGTATTCCTGTTGCTGCTATTGCCCGCCAATTCGATGTTGACCGTTACAAACTCCGCAGGCGTATTAACGGTATCCAGCAAAAAAAAAGCCAACGCCCAACGAACTACCGCTTATTTAAAGCCGAAAAAAACGCTATATATCGCTATATTGATCGACTTAACAATATTAACTTCGCTATACGCCTAAAGTTTATTGCTAATACCGCAAACGCGATTTTAAAGGAAAAAGGCGGTTTAAAGGTAAATGCAACGGTTAGCCGTTTATAGGTTATACGCTTTATTAAACGGCATAAATATACCAAAATACGCC
>JARHUK010000389.1:0-13423 GCA_031001725.1 Pseudopyricularia javanii
CCTTTTTTGTACATCCAAGAAACCCCCCCTTTTGCCGAGGGTAACATGCATCTTTGTACGCCTTCAACCACCCTCCCAAAACCCATATCTTCCCAACCGCTGGTGGATTTTCTCTTGTACCCGCGGTACCAACCGTACCAAAGAAAGCCAAGACTCCCAAGGAACCAAATTGATAAAGCACGCACACACACACACGGAGACAAAGAAAAAAACCCCCTAGGCAAAAAAAGAAAGCCTCAACCGCCTAGGCCCGTTGGGTCATCTTCTTGTTCGACTTGCGCATCATCTTTTCGCGCTCCTTTTCGAGGTACTTCTTCTGGGCCTTGGCGTCCAGGGCGTTGAGCTCCGCGTCGCGCTTGGCCTTGCGCGCCTTCTCGCGCTCTGCGGCCCTCTCCTCGGCCTTCTCCTCCTCGCCGGCCTTCTGGATCTGGCGGATGGTCTCGTCACGGACCGCCTTGACCTTGCGGACGACCTCGGGCCGGAAGTGGCCGGCCTGGGCCAGGTGGTCGGGGAGGCGGACAAAGTGCTGGAAGATGGGCACGAGGCTGCTGTAGTCGTTGTTGCCCGGCAGCCTGTACTTGAGGATGACGCGCTTGCGCGGGGTGGTTTCGGCAATGCTGGGAGATGGCATGTTAGTAATCGCCGCGGTGCAAGGGCTCACGCCAAGTCGGCAGGTTAAACCATGGAACTCACGTAGTCGGCCTCTCAGCAGGCTGGTCCGAGACGATAATGTAGTCGAGGAGATCACCAGCTTTCTCGGCAACCTCGATGAGCTGAGGTGTCAGGAGAACGTCCGTGATCTCGGCGCTCTCGCTCATGATGCTCAGCCAGGCAGGGAGCTTGGGGTGGTCCTTGGTGAAGGTGATGGACACGTCGTAGCGGGCGTCGCGGAGCTCCTTCATGCGGTCCTTGTTCACAAGGGCCCAGACAAAGTTGTCGTAAGTGCTCTTGGATTCCTTGGCCCGCACCTCGGCGCTCCCGGGGACTCCCGGCACAACCAAGCTCTCCTTTCCGTCGAAGGGGTAGATGGTTGCCTCGAGCGAGTCCTCGGGCGTGGGGACGCTGTCGATGAAGAAGCTCAGCACCATCTCGGGGATGGTGACCAGCGGGTTGAAGCGCTTGACGAGCGTCATCTTGACGTCCATAAAGGCCACGTTCTGACGGCCGGTGGCGTAGGTCGCGAACTCGAAGAGGGACGCCTCCCTCAGGAGCTTCTCCCCGCGGGACTCGTTCATTTTCTGGAGGGCGACCATGAGTTCCTCACCCTCCTTCTCCCCGACCTCGGCCGTGACGCCCGAGTACCCGACGATGGCGAACTCGGACGCAAGGGGCTTGGCGTGCGCGCGCATCCACTTGCGGGCCTTGGTCCGGTTCATGTTTGCTCCGATGACGTGGAAGACGAGGACCACGACGATGCAGACCAGAATGATTCCTTCGTTCTTGAACTCACTCAGCGAGTGTCTCTCGTGGACGTTGTACCACTTGGTCCAGGGCACAGCCGTGGGCTGGCTGCCACCTAGAGTGGTGGCGGCGCCGGTGAGGGGAGCAGCAGCCGGGGTCGGGTCAGGGACCTGGGAGGCAAAGTCGGCAAAGTCTAAAGCAGTTCAATTGGATGTCAGCGCATGGTCCACCAAGAGGGTTGGAAGTTGCACGATCGAATACTGGTCGGGCAATACGACGAGGTGTCCAAGGCAGCCGGAGGAAAGGGGGAGGGGGTTTGGAGGCACGCGAACGACCAGTGCGCCAGTCGCCGTCGAATAGCCGACGAAAATAGACATACCAGAATCTCCGCCTACTGGCTTCTTCTCGGGGGCCTTGCCGCCCCCAAACAGGTTCTTGACAAAGTCGGCCATGTTGCTCAACGGCTCGTTGTCGATGGTTGCGCTGGTTCGCGTTCGAAGCCCACAAAGCAGAGAAGGACTCGCAAATTGCCAACGTCGCGATTTCTCCAAAAGGTAGGCTTGGGCCGTGCACCTGGGGACTTGCCAATCTAGGCGCAAGATGTGGAGTAAATGCGGGGGCGGCTGGCTGTCGCTCCCAACAAGGCCGAATAAGGAGACATTGGCGGTGCAGGGTAGGTAGAAGCATCAAGGTTTAATGGTGTTTATAGGAAGGAGGCCTTGGCAGCTGGAGGCTTCTAGGTGAAATATGGCATCTCTTCGTAAACATGATATACAGTACACCTCGTAAAAGCATGGCTTGGAACTAACCCTAGATATACATATGTTCATGGTCACCAGTGAGTATAGAGTACAAACCAATTTCACAACAAAGGTATGTAATTGCGTTGTAATACTACGATGATCGCCCATATTAAACCCTCCCCCTATCCTTCCTTTCCCATCCTGTCAGCCCGATATTATGTGGGCCTCTGATGACAGAAGTGTGGACCCCTGCCGGGATTGACCCGCAAGGTAGGATTGCAAAGCGCGCGGTGAGAGGTTGTCGAGAGATGAGGAAGAGAAAAAAAAAATGAAGCGTTGTTTCGGGCTGCTAACTAAAAGCCGAACCGAGCGGTCTTTTAAAAAACAAGAGTGTACCTATTAATTAACACGCTCCCTCTCCAAGTCTTCATCATAAAGGTCGCTTCAACCCGAGACACGCTACGGTAACCATTACACCAAACAAACTTTATCGGGCACTACACGCCAATCAGTCGATCAATTACCCGGCCGCCGACGTAACCCAATCCATCCGTCCATCCCATCGAGGAGCCGCACAGCCGCTCAAGGTTTCGTCCCAACTCGACGACACATCCCGGCCCTCGGACTTGAGAAGGGCTGTCAACTGTGACAGAAACACCCAGCCCGAGCAGATTCACAAGCCGACCCCTCCTCTCCAAGGCAGCCCTGGCTCGCTACCATGGCGACCTCAGAGCCTTTCCCCGTCCTGAGCACCCCTGCTGACCAACTACACAACGTCGCCGCCAGCAGTGTTTCCGCCTCTGCCATCCGGAGGCGGAGGCAATCAAGCGGCCTTGGCTCCGAGCTGCGTGTCGGTGACACGGGAGCCCCGGGCCTGGCCACAAGTATCGCCAACATGGGTCAAAACTCGAACAGTAAAGTGAGTGTTTGGCCATTGCAGTTGTGGCAGTAGTAGCAGCTGGGCCCAACGTTCTCTGTACTTCCCACACCCTTTCAAGTCGCTAACCAAACCCCTCATACTCCTCCCCGTCAGGATGCCTCCAAACGCGCCCCCCGCAAGCGCAAGGCCACCTTCCGCAGATTCAAGCAGTTCGCGACCAAGCACACGTGCGTCCTGCCGCTTATCCTCCTCGTCATGTTCCTTGCCGCCTACGCCGTCAACCCGACCGACTCGAACCCCGTCAGCCGCTTCATCTTCCTGTCGTACGAGCTGCCGCCGGAACCGGGCAAGCCGACGCAGTACGGCAAGGGGCGCTGGGACTTTGCGTTCGTCGCCTTCTACACAATCTTCCTGTCCTTCACGCGTGAGTTCATCATGCAGGAGATCCTCCGGCCCCTCGCACGCTACGCCGGCATCAAGAGCCGCGGCAAGCAGGCCCGCTTCATGGAGCAGGCCTACACGGCCGTCTACTTTGCCGTCCTCGGCCCTGCTGGCATGTACGTCATGAGCCGCACGCCGGTCTGGTACTTCAACACGCGCGGCATGTACGAGAACTTCCCGCACAAGACGCACGACGCCTACTTCAAGTTCTACTACCTCTTTGAGGCCGCGTATTGGGCCCAGCAAGCCATCGTCCTCGTACTAGGCATGGAGAAGCCCAGGAAGGACTTCAAGGAGCTGATTGCCCACCACATCGTATCCTTGGCCCTCATTGGCCTCAGCTACCGATTCCACTTCACTTACATGGGCCTCGCCGTTTACGTCACCCACGACATCAGTGACTTTTTCCTCGCCGTAAGTACACGAAGCGGTGCTGTCTTTTTGTGACGTGCCCTGGGGATTACACCTTGTCGGAAAACAAAGGAACGCCTTGCTAACCCGTCACTTCGCAGACGGCCAAAGTGATGAACTACATCGACCACTATCTCACAGGCCCCTACTTTGCCATGTTTATGGCCGTGTGGATCTACCTCCGCCACTACATCAACCTGCGCATCATCTGGAGCTTGCTCACCGAGTTCCAGACCGTCGGCCCCTTCGAGGTCAACTGGGAGACCCAACAGTACAAGTGCCGCCTGTCGCAGGTCATCACCTTTAGCCTGCTGTCCTCCCTCCAGGCCCTGAACCTTTTCTGGCTGTTCTTCATCGGCCGCATCGCGTACCGTTTTGTCTTTAGCAAAACTGAGCTCAGAGACGACCGCTCCGACGCCGAGACCGAGGCTGAGGACTCGGCCGGCCCCGCCACAGCCACCGCTAACGGCGTCTCAGTGGGCAACGGCTCCGTCGTCTCGAAGAGGAAGTAGTCCCGGAGACGTGCGTCCTGTTCCTGCCGAAAACTGCTTGGGCCTATGTTTCATTCTGCTACCACCAACCCAAAGAAACCTGAAAGCAGCAGAGAAAGCGGCGTTTGTTCACATTCACAGCCATGCGTGTGGCGGTTGAGCTGCAAGTCCGCCCAAGACTCCCGACAACCGCCACAGTCCGCGCCGAGCGGGTAAGGACAGGAGAATGGTTGAAGGAAACGCAGTGAGCAAGAAGAACCAAGTAGCTCAAGAAACCCTATCCCGCCGCCGAAGAGACAGCTGGGATTAGCTTTTTTTTGTTTCCATTTACGACGATGCGGCTGACATCCTTATGTCCGGTTCGCCCCAAGATGCATGATAAACCAAAGATGGTGGGGGTTGTTTTGTGTTTGTCTTCTTGTATATGTTCATATATAGCTAGTGTTTTGTTTAATAATTCTGGGTAGTTTGACTGGAGCGCCTGGAATGGATCGTCATCGTTGCTCGAGTTTGTTGTGCTTCGCCTCTGTATTCTCGATGTTCCGATCTCATCATGCCTAACTCTATGGTTCAGTGTAACTCATTTTACTGCGATTGCCGTTTACATCTCATCAAGTCAGTGAGCAATCCATACATACGAGGTACCTCATAAGCCCCCGGCTATCCAGGATAAACAAGGCGCAGGATGGTTTCTGTGTACGCTGGGTGGGCTCCTTCGGAGGAGCATGATATTATAGCATCAAGATAGGCACCGATGCTTAGGTGCCCAAGTAGTTATCATCAATGTCTAGTAAACCATGACCACAAGATTAAACCGCCGTTGTTGCTGTCGTCTTTCATATCACGCGGATGCCATCAAAGAGAACCAGTTTCCAAGCAAATTAATTCGTCTAAAGTTATCGCAATGTGGAACTTCGCCGTCAGAGACTCTTGAGAGATGCGACCATTCCTTCCGAGGACCTCCTAGGCTAAGTACGAATCCAGCCAGTCTACCCATTCCACCGTACTTCTAGAACAGACGAACCGGCTAAAGAGACCGCAAAAGAAAATGCGGACGATCTCGAAACTGCCAAGCTGAATACAAGCCATAAGAGCTATGGACATGCCATCCCAAGCCTGATTCAAGTCCCTGCCAAATGGACGGAAATGCGTATTGTACAGTGGGAGGTACTTCAAGTGAGCCCAGAATTTAGTCATACAGACCGTCGTCGTTACCGCCGTCGTTGAAGGTCTCGCCGCCGCCGCTAGCTGCCTCGGCACCCTCGCCATCAGGGAACTTGAAGAAGGCGCCGGGGCCGGCGTTCTTCATCTGCTGAGCAAACGCCTCATAGCGACGAATCTCAACATCGCTGACAGACTTGCGGGCCTGCTGCATAGCCTCCTCAAAGTGGCGCTTGGTCAACTGAGGAACAGGGTCCTCGGCATCCTCGTCCATGGCAACATCCTCGCCCGCGGCCTCGAGAGCCTTTGTGCGGTTGATGTCAGCCGTGATCGCCTCCTTGATGGCGATCTTGACAGCGCGCTGGGTGATGAACCCAAGATCGGCACCAGAAAAGCCGTGCGTCTTGCTGGCGATGTACCGGAGGTTGACGTCGTCTGAGACGGGGGTCTTGCGAAGCTGGGCCGACAGAATGCTGAGACGGCCCTCCTCGTCGGGAAGCGGGACGTAGATGAGCGAGTCAAGACGGCCAGGACGGCAAAGAGCGGGATCCAGTTGCTCGGGACGGTTGGTAGCTCCAATGACGAAGACATTCTTCTTTGAAGTCATGCCATCCATTTCTAAACGTAAAACTAGAGTTAGTACAACGCACAGGTTGAGGGGAAGGCCAAAAGATGCCTGATCAACATCGCCGGAGATGGGAACTTGCCTGTGAGAAGCTGGTTGACAACACGGTCCGAGGCACCACCTGCGTCACCAACAGAGCCGCCACGGGCCTTGGCGATCGAGTCAAGCTCATCAAGGAAGACGATACAAGGCGCCGCGGCACGAGCCTTGTCGAAAATGTCACGAATATTGCTCTCCGACTCTCCAAACCACATGCTGAGCAACTCCGGACCCTTGACGGAAATGAAGTTTGCTGCGCACTCGTTGGCAACGGCCTTGGCCAACATGGTCTTTCCGGTACCCGGAGGTCCGTAGAAGAGCACACCACGGGATGGTGACAGTCCGAACTTGAGGAACTTCTCCGGGTGGTCCACAGGGTACTGAACCTGCTCCCTGAGGTCCTGCTTGACCTCGTCCAGACCACCGATATCCTCCCAGCGTACGTTGGGCACCTCGACGACTGCAACCTCGCGTAGGGCTGAAGGGTTGGACACACCAAGAGCGAAGCGGAAGTTCTCCATGGTGACACCAAGAGAGTCAAGGACCTCGGCATCAATCGTGTCCTCGTCAAGATCAATGAGATCCATCTTCTCGCGGATCTGCTGCATGGCTGCCTCAGAGCAAAGGGCTGCGACATCAGAACCGACGTAACCGTGGGTCTCGGCGGCGATCTGCTCCAAGTCCACGTCGTCTCCAAGCTTCATGTTCTTGGTGTGGATCTGAAGGATCTCCAAACGGCCAGTTGGGTCAGGAATACCAATGTCCACCTCGCGATCGAAGCGTCCGAAGCGGCGCAGCGCGGGGTCGATCGAGTTTGGCCTGTTGGTTGCGGCCATGACGACGACGTTGGAGCGAGCCTTCATGCCGTCCATGAGGGTCAGAAGCTGCGAGACGACACGGCGCTCAACCTCGCCGTTGGTCTTGTCACGTTTCGGTGCGATGGAGTCAATCTCATCAATGAAGATGATAGCCGGGGAGTTCTTCTCAGCTTCCTCGAAGGCCTTGCGCAGGTTGGATTCGGACTCGCCGGCCATCTTCGACATGATCTCGGGGCCGTTGATCAGGAAGAAGAAGGCACCCGTCTCGTTGGCAACAGCTCGAGCCATCAGCGTCTTACCAGTACCGGGTGGTCCGTAGAGGAGCACACCACGCGGGGGCTTGATACCAATCGACTTGAACAGTTGGGGGTGGCGTAAAGGCAGCTCCACCATCTCGCGGATCTGTGCCATCTGCTTCCTGCAGCCACCAATGTCATCATAGCCGACCTCGTTGAGGTTGTTCTCCTCCTCGTCACGCTGAATAGGCTCGCCCTCACAGTGAATAACTGTATCTTGGGCTACGATGCCGTACTCTGGGGGGTCAACCTCGACAACCTTGAACTCCACTTGACGCATACCACCACGGACCAAGAAGATGTCGCCTTGGCGAACCGGACGATAGGCTTCGCGGAAGTACGGGGCCAAGAAGACGTCGAATAGCGAGCCAGTCAAGCCCTCGACAGTGTCTGCGATTGGCAGAACTGCAATTCGCTTGGCCTGTTGCAGAGGTTAGCAAGACCGGCCGGCTTGATGGCAGCCACGTTTCAACTCACATATTTGATGTCAGGGCAGGGGTGGATGGTGATAACATCTCCGTGCTTGACACGGAGGTTGTGGCGAACTACACGGTTGAGCCGCGCGCTGCCGTCGTCGAGCTCATCATCCGCCAGAACGATCAGGACGGTGTCCTTCCGCTTCTTTCCCCGGACAAGAACGGTGTCACCACGGAAGAGCTGCAGAGCCTCCATGGTGTTGTTAGAGAGTGCAATGATGGAGTTGTCATCGTTTGTGGCATCGGCAACCCTGTGGTGACGTCGTCGATGTTAGTACTTGACAAACGCGGGCCTGGTACAGGCCGGACACGCGAATTTTGGGACGTACATCAACTGATTGGGCTTCTTCTTCTTCTTGAGGATGGCAGTTGCCGTGTCGGATTCCTGTAGCTTGGGCGTTAGATATTTGTTGATGATGCGGGATGTGATGGTGGTCTGAGAGTTCGGGCGGTTGGATGTGGGATGGGGGTTGCAAACGGACCTCCTTGACATCGGCGCCGGAGACATCACTGGAGTTGCGGTTTCGGTCAGCGATTCTGCTCCGCGAGCGAGAGGTTGTGTTATCAATAGGTAATCTCTTACGCCAAGTTGACCTTCTTCTTGGGAGGGTCCTGTGATGGGTCGGCAGACATCTTGTCTATGGGGAGCAAAGTGCTCTAGGTGATAGCGGGTGTCGGTTTACTCGGTTCCCAGGCGGGGTTTTGTGCACTCAAAAGAAGCTGGATTGCAATTTCAAGTTCCCGCTGAAGATGCGTTCTCGCAAGCGAAAAAATTTACTTCTGGGAAGGTGTTTAATGTTAGAGGGGGAAAAGACGAGATGTTTTGGGATGGAAAGGGCTGAAAGGTTTGTCACAAGTCCGACAAGAGAATGAGTGGTGTTCTCCAGGCTGCTCTGGATTACGTAGCTTGGCCAAGGTACTACCCGTTGAGTTCGAGCCTCCGCAAACGCCATAGATTTTAGCCACCTCTGATGCGCCACATGTGGCGGATTTGCATAGCACCGCACCTTCCATTCGAGCTCAGGTAAGCTGCAATGTGGCCTAACCTCAAAAGCGCTCAGCAATCAACACAGTCACGGCAAGGAAGGAATGTTCGATGAGTTTCCATTTACTAATAGAGAGACGGCGATAACAAAATAATTCCGAATTGTCTTTGACTCTAGCAAAGCTTCACATTCTACGATATTTGTGTACTGCTTTGTATCTGGGTGCAGTCCAGCTTCTCTTGTAACAAGTCGCCGCCGTGAGGATGAGAGTGGTTGCCACCTTTTCAGAAGCCAGCTGCTCACAACCCACTTGATGTCACTCAAGCGCCGACCTGCGGAAATCTTACCTCGCGTATACGGAAAGATCCCCGTGCGGATTCTGCTTGACAAGCAGCGAGCGACTTGACGGCACACTCTGATGTCGTGACTGAATTGCCACCAAAGCTGCTGCAATCACCTACTTACTGGGCTAACAAATCGTACGTGGAGGGGCAAAAACCAGACTATTGACACAGGGTCCTGGGCTCTCGGTCTATCTAAACTACTGAGCTGCGACACCGACTCGCGCACCCATGGCTAGCCAAGGCACGAGGCTGACAAGAACCGGTCAAAATATTCCGGCCGAAACTGTCGATGAGAGCGGAAAGACAGTATCGGGACGGTTTCCCTAGTCAGACTACAAACTGAGCACCACGGCAAGATAATGGGCCGTAGTGAGCGAGCTCGAGACAGATCCACCATGTGTCTCTCTTCAGGTATCCAACAGCACTCACAGTCGCACACAAAGGACCTTGCAAACGCTCTTCGGAGAGTGTGCGCCTACGTACATGCGGAAGCCATATCAGTTGAGGCTCGATTAAAAGGCAAAGAGGGCAAGCAGCCGTAGTCTAGCCATAAATTACCTAGAGTCGCCCGAACAGGGGTTCTTCCATCGCCCAATCCGCACGGATGGTATTGACCGTGTCTTGGATAACTGCGCCTGGCACCGCACGCTCCAATGTTAGCCAGCCACGACAGACGGACCGCCGGGCTCGCCGTGTTATGTCAATAACCCGGCCAGCTACAGTTGCGATTGTCGCGGCATCCGAATAGCCAATGACTGTCGGATGAAATACTCGTGCAATGCGTCCTTGTGTTACAGCAAGGCCCAGCCACTGCCCGTCACGTGGGATTCGGTGATAAGGCGGCCCCAGGCAGGGCTGCACGGGCCGGGTTTGCTTTCAGCATAATCCTGTTCCGCGAGGACGAATTTCCGCAAATCGACGGAACGGGGGGGGGGGTAATATCACTGCCTCTTCCGTCATAGATGTTTGGGTTTTTTTTCACTTTGGCTTTCCGGGAAACAAAAAGGCGGTCGATGCCACGGCTGATGGGACGCAAAGCGGGCAGCGGGCCCTAGCATTGCCGTGACTAATGAGGGAGGCTTTCCCTATGCGGCGCACACTGACTATTTCCGGGGTCCAGCCTACCACCCCCCGGCACACGCGCGGTCTGGGCCTGCGGGCTAGGTAAGCGGAGACCTGAGTTAAACGGTCTGGCTACAGCCCGTGCTGCAAGGTGCGCATGGAGCGCTGCAGCTTTGGCGCTCCAGTAAGGGCGGTGAAGGCGGGTTGGAGCCGTTTGGCTGTGCCGTCCCGGGGTCAAACGAGGAATACCCCACCGGGCTGCCGCTCATTGTTCAAAGTAAGGTGTGGTGGTTGGTGTGATGCTTGGCTGCAACTACAGAACGACCTCAACACTTTGACCCAGTGTTTTGTTGCTTTTGTTTCTCAAAGTTCCTTTTTTGGCAGTAGCCAGACGGAGAAAGAGAACGACAAGGTTTCGCTCACGTGGGCGAAAACAAGTGTGCTTTTGCAGTGACTGGACATGTTCGAGGGCTGCATTATGATACCTTACATGACCTATACTCCACACAACGTGCTTGCAGACGCCATCTGCGCCCTGAAGACAAATCATAGGAGATTTGATGCGGCAGTCAGCCGTCGTGCAACACAGCTCTTTGGGTTTGTTGGACCAGTTGGGTTGTTGCTCGGCAAGAAAGAAGAAACCGGTACAGGATGAGCGCAACGACAGCGGCAGCAGCAGCAGCAGCTTGGCTGTCGTTTGTTGTCGTCGTTTGATCGAGAATCTTGAGATGTGATTCCCCTGCCTCGACCGGCGTTGGGGACGTAACCCTGGAGGCGGCCAACTATCCAAAGGCTAACCGCCAACCGCTTTATCTTTGGAACCGGGGGAAGACAAAAACAAAGAACTTGCCCAGTAAGGTCGGAATATCTGCCCAAGATCGATTTGGTCGGCTCCGATTGGTGGTCATCCCGGTCAGCAGAGCGGTCTAGACTCCGGTATATGCGCCCCCGGTGCAGAATGCTAAGGATGCCGATCACATTTTGTCGAGGCGACCCCTTTGGGAGCTACACCGAGTTGTAACGACGATGACATTATTGGGTGTGTGGGTTAATTGGGGGACGACATAGGCCCGCGACCATGTGAAGTCCGATATTGGGCTTGCGTCGTGGTGTATGTGGTACAGCCGACAAGAGGGGGTGAATGTTGCCCTTTTACTGCTGACGCCCAATATGATATCGGGATACATAGTAATCATCTGGGTGCCTATTCTGTTACTAAACATGGTGATATTACCTAGGTAGGTTACCCGTTCAGGAGGCCTGATAGACATTCTTTCTTTGTATATAACAATTAATTACCCAGACACCCAGGCCCAGGTGAGTACAAGTACAATAAATAGCCTTTCTTCCCTTTCGGGAACAAAACACACGCCCTAATAATTACCAACTTCAGGTAGGTACACGCGGGTTGCATATTGCGACGCGGGGCCAGGCGAGACGAGGCAACTTGGTTTTTCTTGGCTTGGGCCCTCGGTTCCGTTAGATTAGGACTACTAGATGCAGTTAGAAATGTCCAGAAGGTCTGCCCATCAAACCCCCCGGGAGAAGGGAACACGGCCGGTCGGGGTCCAATGGAGAGAAGTATTGAAATGCGACAGGCAAGCAGGATACCGTTCGTCCAGTAATTGCCATTGTAGCAAATCCATTACACAGACCTGACCGGCCATCAATGCACCCTGACGTCCGTTCGACATGCAAGGTGGGTATACCGGCAGGCATGGGTGCAGAGTGCTTTTTGTTTCATTCGAGGATTTTTACATACTGTAGTTGTTAGGGTATTTCCATTTTGAGAATCTGATTCAGTAAATTTTTCTTCTTCTCGGTTGGTCGTCTCGATATCCTACTGTCCAAGAGGCTTTTATTTTCTGATGCTGATCGATTCAAGCCTCACCGACTCATTCCGCCCATGCGCAAGCGAGATCCCATTTCAGAAGCGCAGCTTGCCCCCTTTGGGTCGAACCGTAAAAGCCCTCAAAACAATTCCACTGTGTCCAATGTCGGCTTTGTCTTCTTTCTTTACCCGCGGCGTTTTCAACGCAGCGAGCCGCGGCAGGCTGTTTTAAACCTAGGCACTTGAGAGTAAATCCAGCGAGTTCAGTTCGAATCCGAGATTCTGGGCAAAAAGCCTCGGCTCCACAGCAGCAGCAGACAGAAAAGACCTCCACGCAGTTAATTACCATGCAACAGTTTCAAGAGGGCAGATACTTTGTGACTTTCCCGGATAATAACACCCAAGATATTGTTTGTCTAGGTACCTTACCCACCTAGAACGCCGCTTTGAGGCACAATCGGTATCCTCATGGCGGCGACCTGCCTCCCGGGATCTCCAGAGTCACACTAGTGCAGCCCGCCCGGTTGCATCAGGTTGTCGAGGCGGTCTCTTGGTCCCCGATTTTTTTCATTTTAACCTTTGCCTTTATCGTTTTTTTCTACCGCCGTTTCTACTCTGTCTTAAGCATCGTGCAGTAGCCGCTTTGCTACGGGGAATACACACACACATACACACACCCTCAAGGAAATAAAGTACCTACCTAATTACGTATGCCTGACTAAATTGCCTGGTAGGTTACAACGTACGGAGTAATTGCTTGCTTCCACGCCGTCACGGTGGCATTGGGGGCGCTTCTGGGGGTGTGTAAGGTGTATTGCTATATGTGTGCCGCCCCTCCTCTCATGGGTGCGCGCCCTGTGCACACGGCATCTTCAAATCTGGGGCAAAAGCCTCACTTGTTTTTTTTTTTGGGGGTTTTCTTTTTTTTTAAACTCCCCCCTGATCATGACAGGCTCGTGGTTGGCTGGCTGGCCTGCCGGACGATCATGAGTGCGCCTACCTTTGGGCGAAAAAAATCTAGCTCAACTACGTAACCGGTCACTTTTCCCGATCCCGAGTGCTTCTTGTTTTTGTACCTGTCTTGTCTATTGCAGACAAACCTCCCAACACACAGGCAGGCGGCTGCGTATGACACAGCCTATGTGATCTGACTCTCCCGCGTCTAGCCCTCTTTTTTTACGAGGTCACCTGCGAGCCAGGACTTCAACCTGGGGGAACTATTGCCACGGCCATCCCAGGAAAATTCATTCCAGTCTCACAGGTCCTAAAGTCATACGCCCCTCAAAAAAAAAGCAGTCCCACTTTTTTCTTCGGGGGGAAAAAAGAGCCAAGGTCCCAAGGTCCCATTTTGGACCTTACATGGCAGCAATGCTGATGTAGAAGGGGTATGGACCCAACCAAGGAGGGCTGTACCTTTT
>JARHUK010000390.1:0-11141 GCA_031001725.1 Pseudopyricularia javanii
TTTTTTTTTAAAAAAAAAAAAAAACAGAAAGGAAGAGAGAAGAGAGAAAAAAAAAGATCCGCAGACAAAGCAAAGTCACGAAACAGATGGGAATTCGAGCAGCTTGGCAGATAGAAATAAATCCCTGCCCCGCAGCGTCATTCCAGAACAAATTCCCCGGGGGAGGGGACCACAGACCACAACTCTCAACAGCAGGCACCCCCGGCACACATGCATGCCCAAGTATGAATGCTACCGAGTAAAAAAACATGGCGGCCCGGTACTTGATAAAGGCTTGGTCCACATCCAGTGCATCATGAAAGGCCACAATACTGTCTGCTTTTGCTTCTTTTTTCAACTTGTGACCGACCTGGCTCGTCAACTCGCAGGGGCTCTAGCCCTCTTAATGCATGAATCCCCAAGGACAGCGACCCCGAGTCATGGTGTTTGCTGCCAATCGAGTTCAGGCGCCAAGCCATCTGTATCTATGTATGTTGTAGTACCAGCATCCAACACGTACATTTACCATAATCAACCTGCATTCGAGACAATTAGTCGATGGCCAGAAACCAGCACACGCCTTCAATTCTCCCGAATTGATACCATGATTCATTATTGGCCAATTGCCTACCATCATCCTTTCTCCCCCTCTCTCCCTCAATCGTCTCAAGTCCGCTTGCCCCCAAAAAATAATACAGATATCAAAGTCGTTACTAGTCGTCGTCCTCAGCACCATCCTCAATCCCTACAGCCCGACCCTTGCCCTTGTCTTCCACCGAGCTCACCTGCCTTTGCACTCCCGTGCCACCCTCGCCGAACAGCTGCGCTGAGCCGCCCCATGCCGGAATTTGATCACCAGATGTTGTTGGTGCATCATCCTGGCTCTGCTCACTCTCGGCCGACGATGCGGTCTCGCTGTCTTCTGAATCTGCCAGCTCCTGAGGATCCTGCATTCTCCAAGTGGGCTGGGCTGTCGGCCTCGACTCCGGGATAGGTTGGGCCTGGACATGTGATTCTTGCGCCGCTGCTGCCGACCCAGCGCCGCTCGGCTCTCTTGTGTTAGATACCTGGGGTACCGAGGGTGATGATCCATCCGCCCTCTTTAACGGTAACAACGACCATCCCGGAGGGAGCACAAGGCCTTCCGGCAGATCAGAACTGCCAGCAGGTATCGGCCTAGCATTTGGTGCCACGGTGTGATGGCTGAGGCCAACCGAGCCAGGTCTCATAATCGAGCCAAGTGGCTGCAATGATTGAGGCAAGCTGTGCGCTGAGACACCGCCGTGTTGCAGCCCCCCTGAAGAGGCCTGGGATACTTGTTGCGCTTCTGCTCCCTCAGCAGCGGGGCCGAGGCCGGGATTTGTGGCCGTAGGCTGATGGCCAAGACTGTTCGCTTGTAATCCGGGGTTTGTTGGTGATCGTTGCTGCTGCTGCTGCTGGGCCGGTACGTTAATGCCCGGCACATGCGGCTGTTGGGCACCGAGCCCCTGGACTCCAGCTTGGTTCATTGTTTGTGCAAGACGAATCATTTCAAGTTGTTGCAGTAACAAGACAAGAACCTGGGCCTCTTGTTGGGCAAACTGAATCGACAACGCCTCGGTCTGAATCCGCTCCTCGATAGCGCGCAATTGTGCCTGAATTGCTTCAGCATTTGACGGTGCTGCCATGCCCGGCTGAACTGGCAGCAAAGGGTTAGGCCGAGCAGCATTAATGTTATCGGGAGCGACGGGCGGTTGTGCACCCATAATCTGCGCCATTTCCTGGAGGTCTTGGGCACCGCCTCTGGCAAATCCAAGCCTAATGGGTCCAAGGTCGAACATCCGGACATTGGGGCGTTGGGGTTGCTGTGGCTGCTGCGGATTGTTCGGCACGTTGCCAGCAGCAGGCGGCGGTACTGCGTTCGCGGGATTTCCAGGGGCGCCGACGCCCGCAGCTCCGAACGGAGGAGCGGCATTCATAGCATCTCTCGCGGCGAATTCAGGCGCGCCAATGACAACAGAACGGCGGCACGTCGGGCACATTTGCTGACGTTCCAGCCAGCTCTTCAAGCAGCCGAAATGAAGGATATGCCCACACGGGAGCTTCTTGGGACGGGTCCGCTCAATATGTGCTGCATCGTTCGGGTTCCACGGGTGCATCTCCTCTCGGCAGATGATGCACGTGTTTTCTCTGTTGAGGTCTTCTTCCGTGGCGTCAGGGTATCGGTTCAGGTCCTTGATGGCTTGTCGGTAGCGCAGCAAGGCACCAAGGCGCTTAACAAAGGATCTTGTTGTCATGAAAAGGTCCCGCATGATGTGGATGGGCAGACCATAGAACGTGAGAAGGAGGACGAAGAAAGCACCGTAAATGGCTAGCTTAAGGAAATCTGTACGCAGTTTGTCAGTGACTTGGATCAACTAGAGCTTCAGAAAGAGACATAGGCCACGTACCTGCGCAGAGGTCCAGGACAAGTACCCAATGCCCCTTTGACTCCCAGCCAGGCACCTCAATATCCATTTCTTCGACATCGTTCTCGTCCGGTAGTGGTTCCTTCATTTCGTCCTCTGTGGCCTCGCCAGACTCCCTGCGCCGTAAAATTTCGGCCCTCTGCTCTCGGATCTGCTTCCGTCGTAGCTCCAGCCCTTGGCGAGTTTGAGTCTTTAGAATACTCTGCTCTGTAAGGGAGACGATGTATCGCAGTCCGGTCTGCACGGAGCACACCAACAAGATGGCGAACTCGAACAGGAACATGACAGTCATGTTAGGACGGGCCTGTTGGATGACGGTCCGGGTCGCGTATTGCAGCAGCCAGATGTCGTAGAGCACGCTGACAACGAGCGATATGCTGAGACGGGCATGGAATAGTCGCGGGTTCGCGGGCGGCTGTTGCTCCAAGATTTCGACCCGTCCGTCGCCAATCCACCCCCAGACCTTGCCCGTCAACAGGGCCGTAAACATGACGATGAAGAAACCTCCTATCTCTTCCCTGAATATGGTCATGGCCAGGCAGGTTTCGGTGACGGCAAACCAGGCCTTCTCGTAGAGTTGTTCGATCTCGACCGGTCGGAGCTGTCCGTAGCACAGTCGTTGAAGGCCGTATATGAAGGATACGTAGACGAACATGATGATGTTGAGGAGTATCTGTGCAGGGGTATGGTAAGCTTGGATCGTCACCATTGTTTGTGATGGCGGGTGGAGGGAGTACCATGATAGAGAGGTTGCTCTGAGACAAATGAACCATGGCCGAGTAGAAATTAGCTCGTTGGTTGAACGCGGAGAACACCACGCCGCCGGCCAGGGCCGTCGAGGCCTGTTTGTTGAGTTAGACCTGTAGGTTAGCCATCTTGGGTCCGTTTGCGTTTGTAATGCCGCAGCTTGGGCGGGAGAGGGGAGAGCACAGCTAGCTTACCCCGGCATACCAGGCCAACCGCATCTCGACGCTGGTCGGAGGCAAGCTCTGGTAGAGAATTCAGATCCGGAATGGTGACACTGGCATCTTTTCTTCAAGTTTTGGAAGTCGATGGCAAAAAGGTATCAAGTGGGTTGGTTGATCGTAAGACCAAGAGGCTGTTGGTGGACCCGATTGTGTCGCGCGTAGAAGCCACGTCAAGATTTGGAGGCTTTGAATGACGCACTGCCCGCCGTCGCATTGTGTCACTTCCTTGCCATATTTGGCCAGGTTGGTACTTGGGAAGCTCCTCCAGCTCACGTGATGGCTTCCCGTGTCGTGTCACATCATGCAGCAAGGAACCAGTGGGTCCCCATGCCTTATCTCTCCTATATTTTGATTGGTCGTAGTTTGCTATGTAATCTTTTTTGTGGTTCTCGGACTGATCTCGTGCGGAGGAGAGCACCAACTCACGGGCAAGTCAGCGACGAAGCGGGTCTCAATGCCATCAAAGCCGGACCGACAGTTGCGGGGAGGCTACAGTGAACTCGGCAGTTCGACGGGCATCTATTGCATGTGCATCTAAAAGAGATGGAACCGAACCGAGAGAGGATGACGGTTCGAGAAAGACCAAGATAACCTGTTGTTTAGTTTCATCGAAAGTGATCAAGCTGGGCCGTCAACGATTGTTTTTTTATCAATAGACTCCGCCAACAACCTCTTGGACTTAACCAAAAACCCGGCTCGGACATACGGAGCTCGTCATCATGGCTTCTCAGCTGCCCGCCGTCATGACGCCGGCGCTCTTGGCGTCAATCAGGAAGCAACCGCACCTGCCGCGCAACACGTGGTATTTTGTGGCGGCGACGACGTTGGCGGTGCTCAACCGCCCGGACGAGATCCAGGCAGTATACAAACATGTACTGGCACACGGCGGCGATCATGCCGTCGACAAGGCGCCGTCGACAGAGGAGCAGCTCAGCATCTCACGCCGCATGCGAGAAGCCCTCGTGAAGACTGCTGCCATAGGAGGCTTGCCTAAGGTCAGTTCAAGTAGTCAACCATGTGGCATCACCCACCCTGCACATGACAGTCTTTCTATCGGCCATCGAAACCTCTTCTTCGTCCCGGGAACTGCAGGTACTGACATGGCAAAACATCAAGACCATCAACGCTCTTCTAGAGCTCAAGAAGCACACGCCAGAGCAGTTGGTAGATGAGCCACTGGCATTTTCCCCGACGTCGAGGCCGCTCGAGATGTACGACGTGCCGTCGTCGCAAATACTGCACAGAGGCCAGCGTTTCTTCGACATGATCTATGGCAAGGTCTCGAAGCGCGTCATGGGCCAGATGGATCGGTCTGGTACCGAGGACCTGGGCTTGACCGCGCGACTCGTATACGGATACCTGCTGAGCAACACAGCCGTCCTGACCCCGGCCGAGACGTCGTTTGTCCTGATCGCTGGGCTCATACCACAGGATGTACGTATTCAGAGTCCCGCATGACGACCGCCTTCTGCCCCAAACCTTGTGCATGCTACTGGCCCTTTCCCGCAACCGGCCTGACTGGCTTGCCTGTGGACTATCATCTGCCTCCCTTACGTGGAGCTCTACCTGCCTATACCTACCCACCAGGCATCTTTCAGCTGGAGCAGGCAGCCCTCCGGGATGCATGTGCCGGGCCGTCCGTTCGAGCGAGCAAAGCTAATTATAGAACGCACCCTCCCGCCCAAACTCAACAGGTCAACCCGCAGCTCAAAGGCCACCTCAAGGGAGCGCTGAACGGCGGCGCGACAGTGGACGAGGTCAAGGCCGTGAGGAACATCGCAATGGAGATCTGCGAATCAGCCGGCATGCGGATGCTCGACAAGTCGGCCCCAGGCGGCTGGGGCTGGCGCACCGAGCCGGCGAACCTGTGACTTGATGGCGCAACCCACCACTCACAGGTCTGCACACCTCTGGGGGGGAGGGCTGCATGCAGGGCGCGGGCCTGCGCCCCCTTATGTGGTGCGTGCGTGACGAATCGGTTCTCCGGCGTGATGTCTATATGTACGGGAAGAGGGGGGCCCAAGCACGCATGAACATCGCCACATCGCCTGCGCTTTGTGATATGCCCGCCCATGTCCAATCAGGCGAAGGTAGGTGGCGGGCTATTGGGCTATGGGGGAAGCAAGCCCACTGCCAGGTCGAGTCAACCGACTCCCGAGAGGACTACGCCCTTTGACTGTCGATTGACCGCCGCACTTGCGTGCAGTATTATGGGCCTTGGAGGTTGGGCAAGCTAAGATTGCGTGTCCCCTCCCCAGGAGTGGGTATAGAGTGGTTTCAAGCAAGCGAATATAGGTATAATTATACAGAGATGTAAATAGTCCATCGGCTTTTGGATAGTTTATCTTTACTCCGGATCTAACTCGAGTCTTTGCGCGCACGCACACACACAACTGCGACAGGCTTGTTCACTACAAAACACACCAGCCAGTTGCCCCGGTCCCACTCCGGGACCGAGGGACGGATAGGTTGCGACATGAGAGGGCGATCCTCCTGGCAGTTCGAGGCCGTCACAATACCACCTCAGTGCACACAGCCCAGAAAAAAAGCCAATCCGGACGCGGTTAGGGCGTCAACTCTCCTGTCAAAGGGGAATGGATGCATTGACCGGCCTGGCGGGTTTTGACAGGTCGTAATTTGGCAAGGGGAAGGGAGCAACCAATAGAGTGGAAACAAGACTTGCCCACCCACGTGGACATGGCATAATGGTCGAGGTTGGGCGCAACTCTTATCTTGATGGCGGAACGGGGGCAAAACCATGTCCCGCTTCGTCCCAACAAGTGCCGTCGCCGGACCGGATATAACAGCTTCACGGTATTAAGTCATCTGCTTTTTTTTTCTTCCACAATGTGCGACAGACAAACATCCCAAGAGGGTCTAGCTTACTCCAAGTGAGTGGAGTTGGGGTAGATATAATAACTCTTTCATTCACAACAAAAGGACTGTGATGGAGTCGATGCCCACCTCCAAGATCTAGGCAGCCATCGCGGAAACACAAAGGGCGCTCTGAATTCCGCGCCTGCCGGTGCACACACACACACACACACGGCTCTTGAGGTTGCTGCCTTGAAAACAAAATCCGGGGTAAGAAGTGGAGTGGGGGCCTTGTTCCCAGAGGTACTTTTGTCCATCACAGGGCCCGCGGTGCCTGTCACTGATCGGGTAGGGGGTGAGCGGCAAGGAGAGAAAGAGAAGAGAGAGGGGGAGAGAGAGAAAGATGGAGTCTGCCCCCCTCCCGGCCGCCGCATAGTGGGCGGCGAAGTCACTGCCGTATTGGATCACTCATGTAACATTGAAGGTCTTGATTGAAGGGGGGTGGGTGTGTCCGCTGCCGAGGGTAAGGGGAGGTGGATTGCGGTGACCAAGGGGGCACGCGGGAATATGGGCAAAAAGTGGATGGGATCACAGGTCAGGAAACGGATCAGACACAGTATCTGGGTGATAACCCAAGATCTGCCGTGCTAATCCGGCAGAAGGGGGAAAAGGTGAGGTAAAGGTAAAGGTGGGTAGACAAGGTAAAGAAAGGTGGTGAGGGTATCAAGAAAGTGGATGGCTATCTTTGGAAACACCAAGAGTCAGGGCAGCACATACTGTACATTACACACACACACACACACTTTTAAATCATCACAACCTCGTAACATTGGAAGCTTGCACCCCCATGCTTTGGATGTGTCCCGGTAACCAGCCAATCAAGAGAGGGAAAGGAGCTCTGGTTTTGCTCGCATTGGTGGCCGGAAGAGGAAACACAGGACAGAGCCGCAGTGCACCAAGATCAAAGGAAAATCGTACCATAATTGCTCCCATCCCGGAAGGGGCTAAGCCAAACGTAAGAGACAGAGTTTGTAAGTGGGGCTGTCGCCATCGCGAGTGCTACGAGATACGCGTGTTGTGTGGAGGGCAATGTCAACATCATCAATGCCGCTCCGGGGTGGGCTATTGTAACTAGGGAACGAGTCAAAGGACGGAGAGAGCTAGGTAATGACGAACGAGTAATCCGACAACCGGGTCCCTTTTTTTTGTGATTACATATCCTTTTGAGTCATCTCGATATTAGGTAACTTCTGAGTATATTGCCGAGGCAGTCAAACGGGGATCAGCAGTGGCGGGTATTAACAGCAAGGAGGCATCGGAATCGGAGGCACGGTGGAGATGGATATCATGGATGGGCCTAGCAACAACAACAGCAACAACAGCCAGGACAAATAAATGGTGGGGATTGCCTCTCTCTCTCAAGTGCTCCATGGCCAAGGTGACCAAAGGACCCTTGGCACCTCGTCGTCCACGTGGTAATGTGGTGGTCGGCAGGGGGAGCGACGCCAGCAAGGCCTACGAATTCCGGGACTGGGACCGCTCCCCCCCTTGGCAGCCAAAGATTAAGCCCTTGGGAAGCGTGACCGGCGGCCGCCAAGTGGTATGGTTGTTGATTGCCCTGCCCGGAGCTTGGATCTTGGAGGACAGATCCATTCTGATTGAGGATATGTCAAGCGAGAGGATCTGCGTCTTGGACCTGGTGATGCCCCAGGGGGTGTTCAATTTTGGGGCTTGAAAGTACATCTAGCCTCGATTCGTGGCCAGGCGCTGCGGCTTTGGCCATGAGCCATCTAATCAAGCTCAAGAGTACTCCTGGAGGCGGAGTTTTTGACCCGCGGATGTTGCTAATTTATTCAAAGGCGCCTCGTCGAGTCTGGACCCCCTTTTGTGATGTGTTTATAGAGTTATAAGGACTTCGATCTTCTTTTTATTTTATTTTTCCTTTTATTTTTCTGGAGAGCCGCCGCCCGCCCCTTTGGTGCTATGGCGATATGTTTCCTAATGCACACTCCCAACAGCGTGGGTGGGAGTCTGATGCCTGCTTTGTTTCGAAAAAGAAATGGAAGCCCGGTGGATGGGGGACGGGGACGGACGGGAACCCGTGGGTATTAGCCTCCATTGTAGGCGAAGTTGTCGACAGGGCGACCCTAGAAGGAATTACAAATGGCCGTGGGGACTTTGAAGCGTGGGTATTACTACCGCAACAAAAAAAAAATAAGAAGAAAAAACACAGTAGTAACTAACTCATCCCTAACCCCCTTCTCCCTCCTACGTAATTTTGGCGGTGCTAGATTATAGTCGCAGTTGGTCTGGGCGGTCATTATGCAGGGCAAGGGAGGGTGTGTGGTTTAGAAAATACGGGCCAGCCCCCCTCCTCCTCTTGCAGGGAGATGCTTGTCGATCTGGCTGGCCCCTAGACGTCAGAAGCTAGACCGGATATGGAGATTTTAAGCGTAGCGGGGTTCGATTTGGCAGGGCTTTGACATCTGCGAACCGTCTGCTCGGAACCGAAACTTGATTGACATCCTGGAGGGTGGTGAGAAAATAGGTAAGGTAAAGTAAGGTACCTATGAAGGGTGGGATGGAAGGATTGGAATATACTTTGGTACGGGTGCAGTATACCTACAGTAATTAAAAGAGGTTTTTGTCTTGCTCCAAATCAAATAAATGTATGCCTAATATATCCCAGGTATAAGTTACCTTATTTTTGCGCGCCATCTATCAAAAAGGAAGCTTTGCTCCTGGTCCAACTGTCTCCACCCAAGGGGAAATTACACGTTTGTACTGCATAATAGACCTTCACTCACCTCCATGGTCTGGGCTCCCTATTAGTCGATGTGACTTAGTTACTAGCAAACATATGATACTATCACCCACGATGACACCTAGTATGCCGTACTGCTAAGAACCCACTCGACTTAGTCATCTTTACTATCGCCTAGATCGAGAGGAAGAAGAAATAGAAGAGGAAAAAAAAACCCGCTATATCGTAGCGCTTGCCAAACGTTTCGGGGCAAGATTGCGCTATTCCAGCCATCCCGCACGAGACAAACCCAGGCACCAGTAACAGCACCAGCAGAAACGAGGGAGGGAGAGAGATAAAAAAAAACCCTTTGGGCCTCGAAACAGACCGCGGCGCCACCCAAAGGTCTAGACCAAGCGGGTTTTCCGGCAATGTGTGCCTGCCTGTCCGCTTGTTTTTTTTGGTGGTGGTGTTCTCTCTTGATGTTTTTGCTTGTTGTTCATAGGCCGCCAAAAAAGCGCTTTTGTTTTCGTCTCTTTCTTCTATATGGTGCCATTCTGTTGTTTCTCGCCCAGCCCCCAACCCTGCGGGCCACAGGCGTTGACCGTTCAAGCCATGCTGTTTTGGATATCGAGATTTGTTGCAAACGCCAATGATGAATTGCGACGGAAGGCCAAAGCCGGTCCCTGACTTGGCCGCTAACACCAAGGTGGCAAGGGTAGTAATTCCAGCAAGGCAAGGCGAGAGAGGGAGAGGGAGAGAGAGACTATGGTGTCAACGCTGGCCGCCAAAGTACTACCTTACCCTGTGGTCTGGACGCGGGCCGCAAAATTGCTTGTCGTCTTTAGCGTCGCAAGCTGCCTCCTCGATGACCTGATCCCATCTCAAACAGATAGGTTTTACCGCCAGCTTGGGTCGACCCTGAGATGGGTCGTACGCCCTGTTGTTTGTGCGTGCGCTGGAGAGACGGTGCGAGAAAAAAAGGCGATGTCGACCGCGTGAGCCCTTGCCTATCAGTATAATTGCTTGCGAATATTGATTCTTTTCGGGGGGTCTGGCCGCGGCTGCATAGCCATGGAACCTTTCTGCTTCGCCCATATTCTCCCCCCTCCTTTGTACACACACACCCCCTTCCATCTCCCTCACTAGGTATGTATGCGACTATCCACATGCCTCCTGCCTGCCTACATATAGGTCCATACTTGACGCGCAGGTCTCTAATCGCAACTGGTATTCGATGTGGAAGGGGGGGGGTTAGGAGATGGATCACGCGCAATTGTGATATCGACACGGGCAGGACGACGGCCTCGCCGACTTGTGGCTGAACACTCACAACCACACAGCAACACCGACATCCCACGTTTTTTTTTACTTTTTCCCCCAAGCCTTCCCGACGGATAACACTCAAGAGAGAGACACGAAACTATTGAATTCCTCCAGGCGGGGAGGGGGAGGGGGACAATGTAACAAAGACGGCCGGCCGGCCCTCCTTTTTTCCCTCCTTTCTCGCCGTAAATCCTCCTCGCACGCCAACGTATCAACTCTCAGTATTTGCCAATGGAAGAAAAAAAAAGAGTCTAACTGTATGTTATGACCTGCGGCGGCGACGGGAGGAGACCGGCCCCCCGCGCACGTGTATTTGAAAAGGGCGGCCCGACGCTAGGGATGAGACGACACGCGATAGATGGTCGGTAGCGTCAAGTCCCCCGGCGCCAACCTGGAGATCTAGATTTACCATGGACCGTCCGCACTGACAAAGACAACCACCAGAAGCAAACCCCTTAGCCGACAATCGCGAGCTTGTTATCGAGGCTTCATCAAGCGAGAAACATTCAAGATTGCCAGCCATGTCCTCAATTTCCCCCGGAAAAAGGCGGACAGACCAAACCTCGTCCTCCAAGGGGTAGAGGGGCAAGCAAGCAAGCCATGCTCACGATGATTTTGTTCCATATTGCTGCAGGCATAAAAAAAAACTATGTATAATCGTATTCATCAATTACCGTCGTCCCTCGTCTACTCCGTAACATGCATGGCATTGCAGGTTCAGCTTGCTTTCGTCTACCCCGTCAACCCCCAATCCGGACAGCCAGCATATTGCATGTGGAGTGAGACGTCTTATTATCACCAATCAGAGCGCTTGGTTCCTCACCTCTAAAGCCAGTCGGCCCATGGCGGTCCAGACCATTCCCC
>JARHUK010000391.1:0-15878 GCA_031001725.1 Pseudopyricularia javanii
GTGGAGGATGGCGCCGTCCACGGGCATGTGCTCTCACCATCTTCCCGCCGCCCTGTGGCGTGGCGCAATCGGCTCTGGATGGGGGGGGGGGGTGCTCATGGGAAGCTTGGTGATTCCGCGCGCAATGAAATGGGAGGCTGACGTCAAGACATCAACAGGAATTCATCCATCTCGGTCCATTCTCATAAACTCCCGATCCCTTCTCTCTTACGTCTCCATTTTAGATCGTCATTCTGGATTCCCTCTCTGTCTTCTCAACTGTCTCGGCGTCCAGCCACCGTCACTCTTTTACAAACTCTATGCAACACACTCATTAATAACCTAATCATAAACCCTTCTTTTTAAAGAAGGCCACTAATCACCGCTCACTCGACGGCATAACAACAGTCGAAAATCACCAACCACAACACGTTGCTCGCAACGGCGCTCTTTCAACCAACGACGTCACGTCACCTTACACTCATTCAACTGGACGGACCATCCGAAAAGCATCGCAAGCATCATCCTTTCGCCTTCAACCGCAGTCATCAACATCACCGCAAACATGGCTTACCACCACCATGGCAACAACGACGGCACGTTCTTTGTCGAGTCGGAGAACCCAGCAGTGTCACGGATGAGCGCTAGGGAAGCCGCAAGGATTCTTGCGAGGAACAAGAGAGAGGTCATCGGGAACGAGCTTTCGCGGCTGGCCGGCGAAGAGTACCTGGAAGACATTATGCAACACATGAGGCACATGGAGGTATGTACCACTCGGTCCTCTTTCAACAATAAACCTATCGGCCTTTTCACTGACCCCATCAACAGGATGAGACCCTCCCCGATGCCAGCCTCATTGACATGCAAAGAGAGATTCAGTGGTTTATGCGTCCCTACCTCATCGACTTTCTCGTCGAGGCTCACGCTGCCTTTCAGCTGTTGCCCGAGACCCTTTTCCTCACAGTCAATCTCCTTGACCGCTACTGCTCCAAGAGAGTGGTCTACAAGCAGCACTATCAGCTGGTTGGCTGCGCTGCTCTTCTGATTGCCGCCAAGTATGGTGACAAGAAGGACCGCGTGCCCCAGATCAACGAGCTCAACAATATGTGCTGCGGACTTTACGATGCCGGCATGTTCACCCAGATGGAGATGCACGTGCTCAACACCCTCGACTGGACTGTTGGCCACCCTACCGTCGACTTCTTCGCCCAGCTCATCGTTGCCGAGGAGAGGGACGACAAGGAGGTCGAGGCCATGGCCGCCTACATCAGCGAGATCTCGCTCTACTACCGCGACTTTGTCTCAACCAAGCCGTCCACCATGGCGAGGGCATCGCTGGCACTGGCTCGGGCTATTCTCGGCAGGCAGGAGGTCAACGATGGCGAGTGGGACCACGAGCAGAACGCAACCCTCGTCACGCTTTCACAACACGTCCACCAGCCTTCAATCGCCCTGTCGAGGAAGTACGCATCTTCACACTACTACCAGGTGTCCGGCAAGCTCTCGGCATTCCTCGCCCAACAAGCTGCCGTCAACAGGGCAGCCGTCGTGCCGGAGAATCCCCTCACCCCCACCACCAACGAGTCGATGGCTGCCAAGGCCAACATCTACAGCACTCCCCAAAAGGGTCTGGGATCCGTTCCTGGCGCCGCCGACGGCTACCTCACCCCGCCAATCACCCCCGATGGACAATACGGAGCTCCCAATCTTCACGGCCTGCCTCCCCGGTGCCCAGTTACACCGACACCACAACATCAGCAGCAGCAATCGACACAGCAACGCTACTACCCCAACTGCTACCAACAAACACAACAACAACAACGGCAAACCTCACACCATGCCACCTACATGTGAAGTTTGGCGTTCCGAGACACTATCGACGGGCAGGTTGGCTGAACAAGGTCCATCGAACCCACCTTTCCCATCCTGCGCGAGACCCGCACCGTCCTCATCACATCCACTCTACCTTTTCTTTTCCAAAATCCTATGGATACACGCCAGATGGGATATCTCGGCTGTCAAGACAAAAAGATTGCATACCCCTTTCGTATAGGCTTTTGTTGATATCACGGTACAAAATTTCACATCAGCGTCATGGCATATAGCGTTTCGTTTCGTCCTTTTTCTTTACTTTTCATTTGTTTCGTTTGGTCCTCTAATCTGCCAGTTCGATTCATGATAAAAACTATTTTTCCTCCCCCCGCAGCTTTCGACATTTTATGGCCGGCCTCGTCTGCTGCTTGTCCGTTTCTTTTCTCATGCGGTGGGACTTCATAATACCCTCCATACTTTTTCCTTGTGTTTCTTTTTCCTTCTTTTCTTAATTGGAACAATGACTTCGTTTGGTCGGCAAAGAAGTTAAAACACACCTTATTTTTTTTGCCATACCCAGCGGGGGGTTTAGATTGAACCCTTGGAGGTGATGAGGACCTTGCCCGCGCAATCCTTTTATTTTCCTTATTGCAGAGACCAAAATCGGCGGAAAAGCAGAAAGAAAAAAAAACACACACAATCATTTTTTGAGATATTGGGAGCGACGATACTTGCAGGATGTCCCGATGATTCGGAGGGCATTCAGGGGAAGACAAGGGAGACTGGACAATAAAGTCGGGACTTCTGCGAAACCAGGAGCGGATTAGCATTGGAAATGACAGCCAAATCCCAACCACTACCCACATGTATCGGCAGTGAACAAACATAACCGATGCAATTCAACCTTGTGAGCTGCCAGAAGACGCACATCTATTTTGTAAATATCTAATCAGGATAAACAACAACTTGCAACAAACTCTTGAGTTTTGCGCCGCGTTATTTGAAAACTTGCTAGTGATTGGTTGTGAGTCGATGCCAAGGAAACCGAATATCACGACTCCGTTTCCGGCATGTACTTTAATCTGCGCTGCACAACGCTGAAGCCGGGCTCTACACAGCCACCTACACGGCAACGGCTTGTGAATGCCGAACTTCCAACTTGACAGCGCTGTCATTTCCACAGAAGAACAGGGACGATAAGAGAATACTTTTTTTTATCCCGGTGATTGCCAATGGCTGCTCTTCGGCTCACAATAGGAGGGAGAATTATGGACGGGCGGTGCCCGATCAAAATCAAGGGATTACAAACAAGAATGGGAAAAGTCAATGTTGGAAGAGCATACATAGCATTCCACAAAGCCGGAACTGGAATGAATGCAAGGGAGCCACAAAGTGAACGCTAAAGAAGGGGGGGTGGTGGCCGTCGTATCTGGATGCATTGCATTCCTTATGTCCCGATCCGGCGCGGTTGCGGGAGGGATGAGTTGGAGATGGGGTGGGAAGGGATTATCATGAGCAATGGAAATGGAAAGATGGCTGATGCGGATTTGGTTCCCTTTTTCTGTCTGTCTCTCTCTTTCTTTCTATCCCATCTCCTCTTTTCTCATCCTCCTCTTCCATTTTATCTTCATTGTTCTCATGGTTTTGATTACTTCTCGATATAATTGAACAAATATTACAAAGTCTCCCGAATATCATCCTTAAAGATACTCGTCTGACACTATCTGCAACCCGCCTTCTCTGGACCAGGCACTTCCAATACGGAGTTAGAGCAAGATCCATAGCCAGGAGACTGGCTGGCTTGTCTGGGGAATCCCCTAGCAGCAAGGTCGAAAAAAGGTATACACATACAACAGCCCTGATAGCACGCCTCAAAAACTCCTCCCCCACCGCAACCATGGGAGTCGGGAAAACTGCCTCCGCAAAAACAGCCTCCGCGCTGCCGGCAGACGGTTCCTTCTGGGACGTACACCGTCAGTGCTACAAGAAGGTGGTCGCGACAAGCAAGGGCCTGGCCGTCCGGGAGTGGACCGGGCACGCGTGGGAGACGGTCCTTGTCTACGACCCGAGGCGCTGGGTATGGAAAGCCCTCGGCCACTCCGGCAGCGACTCGGCGGATCCGTGCCCGAGGGACGACGCGCTGCCTGTCGCGCTGCGGGACGAGATCTTCGCCCTGAACAGCCTGTCCCGGCGCGCGGCCTCGTGGCTCCAGAGCGACCGCGAGAGGAGGCGGTTCCGGAACTGGCTCGAGACCATCGCGGCTTGGCCGCGGGAGGAGAGCGCGGGAGACTCGTTCACCGTCGACCGCAAGGCGGAGGCCTGGCGCGACTGGCTGGGGTGGACGATGAAGGGGTCTCAGGTGGGAGGGGTCCTGTCGGTGAACGACGAGTTGATCGCGAACATACCTTTTCCTGGGGATGGCGTTGGCTGCTTGAAGCTCGACCCGAGGCCTGGTCGGCTGGTCGAGCCTGCGGCCAAGGAGGAGATAGCAATGGAGGAGGTGACCAGTGAGGAAGAAGATAGCGACGATGATGTGCACATGGTGCAGGCAGACGAAGACGCGACCGACGCCACCGCCACCCATGGCCTCCCTCCCCCGCCACCAGGTTGGACGGAGGTGCCTGACAAGGACGACCCGACCTTTCGGCAGATCCAGCGGGAGCTGGACGCGGCGTGGAGCCGGCCCAGGCAGCCCAAGTTCTCTGCAAAACCGCCAGTCGGCGTGTGCCAGAGCGACACCGAGGCCAACCACCACTTCAACGGACAGCACCAGCCGTCCGTGGCCGAGCGGCTGCGCCACCTGTCCAACTACCTCGCCGACGAGGATGTCGATCGCGCCCGCTTCTGGGAGCGGGATGTCAAGGAGGCCCGCGAGTACATGGCCGCCATCCGGGCCATACCCATGTCCGAGGAGACGCTGAAGCTCCTCGCAGACGTCGAGGCCAAGCTCAAGGCGCACGACAACTACGAGGGCTGGCACTCCAAGGAGCCCCGCGCCCCGATCGTGCCGCGCGGGGACGAGCCCCTGCCGGACGTCAACGTACTGGGCGGCGGGGCCGACATCCGCACCGGCCCGCGCAAGGTGCTGCACCGCCAGCCCGGCCTCGTCAACACCCTGCCGTACGACTTCACGGGCCACACGGGCCACGTCCACATGCTGCGCGTATCCCAGAGCGCGCTGTGGAGTGGCGGCGGCGGCGGTGGTGGCGCCTCCAACAAGGAGGCCGCCTCGCTGGCGCTCCGGGACATGGAAACGTACGACAAGGCGATGCACGTTCCCTTGCACTGGCCAGGGGAGCAAGGGCGAGGGGACCTGCCGGAGCGGTACGTCGATGAGCGCAGCAAGCGGCGCGTGGCCATGCAGACGTGCCTGCGAGTGTTCAACAACGTCGAGACCACGGCGGTCCAGACGCCGTGGAGACGCGTGGTGCCGCCTGTGACGGCCAAGGAGATGGACGCGGCCGGCCGGATCGCCCGGGGCCCCTTCTTCACGCCCATAGCGCTGACGCGGGAGGACGTCGAGAGGCAGATGAATAGGAGGGAGAAGCCCTGGCACCCCCACGGGATGCCGTACACAACGGAGATGAACCGTTTCTGGAAGTCGTTTGACCTCTGGTGGGGTGCGGCGAGGGCCAAAACCGAGATCCAGACGCACAAGGCCAGGCCCGAGACCGACCGCGACGCCCACAAGAACACGACTGGGCGCAGGCCCGCGCTGCCCGAGCCTAGGTCCGTCTATGCCGCCGTGCTGACCTCGCACGACTCGTACGAAAGGGGTCTCCTGCAGCTGTGCAAAACCGTGGCGAAGCTGCTCGCGCGCACTTCGCTCGTAGCGCCCAGACCACTGATAGATCAGTGTCTGGAATGCTGTGATCGCGGCTACATTGGAGGAGGCTTTCCAAACACGATCAAGTGGCGGGAAACGGACATTGAAGGAGTAGAGCCCAGGCCGCTCAACGTGGTCGAGCTGGGCTTCCTGCGGCTGCTGAGCACCAGGTCCATCACGCCAAAGATGCTGCAGCCCCTGGAACACCGCGGGGCGCTGTACCTCTCCTTTGCCGAGAGGCTGCAGCGGATCCTCGACGACGTGTCCGAGGACAGCATATTCGAGACCCTCGACGCCAAGGTGACGGTCGAGGACCTGCTCAAGGAGATGCACAAAGGCGTCGACGGCGTCAACCAGCGCGCCCGGTTCTCGGTCCCGGACGCCTGCAACTGGCTCGACAGGCTGCAGGACCAGGGCCGCATCTGGTTCCAGAAGAGCATCAAGGAGCTCGGATACGTGCGGCGGCCATGGGCGCACATCCACCCAGAGTACCAGATAGGCCACGTGCCCAACGAACAGGACCAGCGATTCAAGCGTGACAAGAAGTACCAGAACGAGTTCGACGCGGTCTGCGCGCCTCGACCCGAGGACATGATCGGCTGGGAACAAGTGGTCGCTAGTCGAAGCCCAGAGTTCTGGGAGGACCACGAGGAGGTCAAATGGGCCGAGTCTAACAAAGCCAGAAGGGATCCCGAGGAGAGAAAGCACCCTAGCACCATCCAGGAACCGCTCGTCCGACCCGAGGTGCTCAACTTCTTCATGGTGCTTTCCTACAGACTCGGCCACACGGTCGCCATGCTCGAGTCCCGTCCTGCGCCTGTAATATTGACCAAGCGGGAAATGGCCAAGGCAATGGGCAACTGGGTGCAGCTCAAGGCCGACTGGGACAAGACCCGCGAGGGATCAGCCAACGAGCAGGACCGACCGCTGACGTTTGCGAGGGTCTGCGCCAAGGCGGCGCCGAACATGGCGCAGCCCAAGACGGATCAGGAGGCCCTCAAGCTGATCCGGAGGAGGATCATCGATGAGGCCGAGGCCAACCAGAACAACCTGTACCCGACGGCGTTCAAGACGTACACTGCCGCAAACGGCAGCAAGATCGAGCTGCCGGTGCGCGACGACATCTGGGACTGGGGCGCGCCCGAGATCCGGGGCCAGCCGAGGCAGTACTTCTCGCTGGACCGGTGGCCGGTACACCTGCAGACCAAGGCGAAGCAGGAGGACATGGCCAACGACCGCGACCTGGACCCCGAGGTACTTTGGGACCCCTGTACCGAGGACCTGACCGAGGCCAAGTGGCTGCTGCAGAAGGCGGAACCGTACACGCTACAGGGCAAGAGAACCCATCGGCGGAACACCGGGTACTGGCGCGGCGACACGAAGCGGCAGAAGGAGCACCTCGAGGGGTTGGCGACCAACAAGTTTGCAGAAGGTGAGTGACGTCCAACTATCTCAGCCAAGGTAGGTATCGAAGGTTGACTGACTAACGAATGTGATTTTCCAACGTATAGCTCTATTTGGTCCTCATGTAGAGGCGGCGCCCAAGGGGGGCCTGTTGTCACGGCTGTCTGGATGGCTCCCGTCCAAGTCTGGGCCGTCGGAGATAGTGAGAGTAGACGCGTCGGGTTCAGTCCTTGACCCGGTGCCTGCAGAGCTCATTCCAAAGAGCTTTGGTGAAGAAGGACCACTTGTGTTGGAAAAGAACTGAACGCGATTAGATTGACTGGGGTTGGTCGGCCGGAGGAGAGTGTCGTCTAGGCTGGTCAACAGACTATAAGGTTCCGGGCGATTTTCTTTGATTGCAGTTTATTCATGGTTGTCAAAGTTGAACAATATCTGCGAGAAATAAACGTTTTACTAGTTAGACTCTATCCTGCCTTCCGCCCCCAACCTGATGAGATCGATGTTGAGGATCAGCAGTTCGTCAAGGGTCGCGTGGGGTCGATCAACTAGCATTTTTAGCGGCTCGGTACGGCGATCTTGGAGTTGCAGTTGTCGTTCGGGCGATAGCGGCAGAGGCCACCGTCCCTTCCATCCCTCAGACCAGCCGGATTTTTTGTCCAACGTGCGAACAATCCCATTCCTCGTCCATGTCTGCATAGCGGTCGTACGACTCGTAGCCCTCTCCATACATGATGCCGTGGACGTACGCCTCGCCGACAACGCGGTAACTGCACCCTCCAACGTGGCGCAGGATGAAGGGCACTCGCGCGTTCATCAGAATCCACACCTCATCCTCGGCGTCAGGCTCGCCTCCAAGGGAGCTGGGCCCTAGGCCCAGGAGTCCGGACTCTGTCGCAAACAGCTTCCTCCCCTCGGTCGCCTCGCGCATGAGTGCCTCAAAATAGCGGAGGCACCTCCGTTCGAGCGGCGTGATGCGCTGCATGGACGGCCTCTTGTACTTGTATCCCAGGGGATCCTGCTCCTCCTCCTCTTTGCTCAGTTCGGGCCGCGGGAAACACTCTCGAATGTGCCTTGCTGCGGGCAGGAATTGGCGATTACTGGGATGATCTGCCTCAGGATCTGGGGCCGCCTGCTGCCCCGCGGCGTCTTCGTTGTTCATCTTTTCATCAAGGTCTGCGAGCGTCCCGGTCAAGTCGGGTACCTCGAACGGCTCAGAGAGCTGCCGCCCGTCGTACATGGCCGACCATAGGGACAGACGGGTGCAGAAAGATCTATTAGTGAGCTCGCCCGCCCAATGATCAAGACCAACGTGCCCCCAGTCTTCCGAGACGTCTAGAGCCTCCGTGATGTCCGTCAACACCCAGCTGGCGAAGCCCTTGCCCAGACTTCTCCGACTGCCCAAACTTGTGTCATCGTCCAGCTCGGTGAGTTTGTCGAGGACGAGTGTCCGCCATAAAGCCTCGACTCTTGACACAGGTCTTGCAGGGCGCAAGTGTCGGTTCCCATCCGTGCAGGTCCAAGCCTTGGGCAGGAGCGGGTATTCGCCCGGCGAGTGAAGTGCGAGCTGCAAAGCCTGCAGCACAGCATCTTCGCCCAAGTGTGTTGACATTTTAACCCTGTCAATCTTGATAGCCAAAAGGGTTATGGAGTTGTCGGGATGGACACTCATCTCTAGATCTTCAAAGTCAACCGTGTCAAAATCGACGCCGGTCCCAGCGCCAAAACGGCGGTCATAACCGCCGTCGTCGATGGGTACACGGCCGAGGCGGGCACTGAAGTCAGGCACCCAGCTTGGCAGCCCATGTACGCGCGTATTTGCAGCGTCTTGGACATGGGACAAAACGGCGAGTCTGGAGCCTTGCCGCTCCGTGATGAGAGCCCTGGCTGCTTGGATGAACACGTCCTGCACATCGGCTGTGTAGTCTGGTTTAATGCTCAGGTCGTCCTCTGCAAGGTTCAGAAAGGCAAATACTTTGTCCCGAGGGTCGGTAGCCTCGAGGTCGCGAAAGTAACGGAGAACCGCCAGAAGCCGCAGAGGCAGCCGCTCGAACTTCCATGTCCAGGCGTCGAGCTCATCGTCGTAAAAATGCGTGATATCGTAGTCATGGACATCCATGCGCTTGTGGAAGGTGACATCGAAGTTTTCGGTAAATGTGTCGTTTTCACTTTGGCCCTGCGCCTCTTCCCTATTGGAGTACACAATAATGTCATGGCCGCAAAGATCCAAATATGCACGGACAAAGTGCGATCCCAGGAGAAACGACAGGCCGCCGCGCGACGGAACCTTCAGGTCTCGCAAGGGCGGCGATTCTTGAGCAAAGAACGAGCTGAGCTTCTCCCAATGCCTGCTCCGATCGGATACGGCCTGGCCGGTCAGAAAGTTGCGGCCAAATTCGCACAAGTCGTGGTCGAGCCCGGTCTCTTGTAGGAAGGCAGCGACAGCCCAGATCTTGTCGAAAGATATCATCGACGTTCCACAAACCAGGGCAATCGATTTCGAAAAGACGACCTCCTGGGCAACCCAGGCCCTCCGGAACCATAGTCGCTGGAACAGGGCAAACAGGGCAAACCAGTGCACTATGTGCATCCCGGGGACCGAGGAGAACGTGACCTCGGGCTGGTCGGCATCATCCAAATCTCGCGAGTGCGAGCGTGCGGCGTCAAAACTGAGAATATGCAGAATTGCCGCAAGTGCCAGCTCGTGGAGATTGTTCATCTCGCCGACCCAGGCAAAGACAATCTCTGCAGACTTGTAGAGGCGTCCCATGAGTTGGACTTGTGTGGCGCGCTCTTGTAGGTCCGCCTGATTGATGCATAGTGCATCCGCCCAGATTGGGAGATGCAGTCTCCACCATGAATTGCCGGCCTGCCAGTCAGGATCTTGGGCGGCGGAGACTTTCCGAAGTTCCAGCAGAGCTTCCAGACAAGCGAGCAGGTTTTCCTCAATGGGGAGCCGGGTCCCGTCGATATCGATCTCCCGCTGGGTGGTGCTCTTCCAAACCACCTCTTCACGTGGGATGTGGGGATACCGACTATAATAGTCGAGCTTTGCTACATCAACCATAGCCACAATGTCGCCCTCAGCGTTCAAGTGTGAACTCCGGTATGCGAATGGAATCTGATCGGCATGCTCCTCCATAGTCAAGTTTGTCAAATCAGGCATCGGATCCTGGCGCACGGTGACTGGATCGCCCCAGGTATAGGAGATAGCGGCAAACTCGAGCGTCTCATCTTCCAGGTCGACCACACGCATGGAGCACCGAACCACATCATCCTTCTTCTCGATGAGGTCGAGCAGGCGAATGGACGTTGCCGTGGGAAGAGAGTGAGTGTCGTACATGTCGCTGCTTTGACGCAACTGGCCTGAACGTCACGAAGAGAGTAGGGAGCCCTGGGTTCATATGTACGCCCCAGGGTAGGCAGCTCGCGGTCTCCATCATGCCTTTTTTTTCAGCTGGAGGTCTTGTGCATAGCTGGTGGTGGTGTCCTTTGCTCAGCCCCGGCGTCTACCCCGCCGATCATCCAGGGGCGAGCGCTTCCAAGAGAAAACAACGACGCCATGGGCCGAGGGGATGTGCGCGCCAGTTTTTGCATCATGAGAGCTAGATTGTCATAAGTTTAAGTCAGTCTGCATGAAAAGTGTGATGTTGTTGACGATGAATGTCCGACGTAAGAAAAAAAAAAAAAAAGGGTAAAGGAGGCACACGAGAAAGGGCAGGAAGGACGTAGTATCAATGCCTACACGGCGCTGGAGCCTAAGATCCACAAAAATCAGAGCTATAGTGGGTCCCGCTGCCGTCATTCTTTTGCGCTGCGGCATCATACAAAACTCTCCACCGTCACCATCCCCCGACAACCAGAATAGACATTCAGACAGTCGCACCGTCGACAAAATCCGTTCAAAATGGGTGCATCGGCGTCAAAGACAACGCAGAGCGCTGTTCGGAAGTTTCCGAGCAGGAGCACCAATTTCGCCGCGCCCTCGTCCGCGCCGGCCCCGAAACCCAGAGCACCGCCCGCGCCCAGGCAAAATCCCACTTCTAGCAGAGGGCCTTCGGTCAAGGATCAATGTACGAGCTTGGCCCGTTCCCCTATGCCCGCTTCGATTTTGTTATCATTGCTGGAGGAACAAGCATTACTGACAACCCGCCATTCCATCCATTGCAGCAATCCGCCTCGACGCAATGGACCCCTCGCCCCCGACAGACCAAGCCTTTGCCGCTCGCCTGCGCCAGATCGGCGCCGTCCAGCCGAACCCGACCTTTTCCAACTCGTCGACCTACCACGCGCAACAAGGCAGCAACAGCAGCAGCAGCAGCGGAAACCCCGCGGCGCCGGCAGCACACAACCCGTCGTCCTACCCGTCCGCCCCGACGCAGAACACGACGCTGACGGCCCTGGCGGCGCGCCAGCTGGTCCAGGAGCAGGTCGAGCGCGAGTTCGCCGAGATGGGCCGTGCCGGGTTCGAGGGCCGGCGGCTCGTGGACGCGGCCACGATCCGCGACGTGCTGGCCATGAGGGCGCGCGGCGTGGCGCCGGGGCAGATCGAGGCGAGGCTGCGGCTGAGCCCCGGGTTCGTGGGGCGGCTTGGACCGCCGGGTATGGTGGCGGCTCTGGGGGTGGCTGGATCCAGCTGATGGGATGGGTGGCTTGGTGAGCGCGTGCGTGTACGTGTATTTCTGTACTACTAATATATGATATCCATTTTTTTAAAAGCCTTGCAAAGGATTGCACGCTATGTACCTCGTACTCGGGAAATGTGTCAGGGCTGGCTAGATTCGTCATATGCAAGGCCTCGAGAGTTGAAAGAAATGCATGGGAAAATGATCCCACCAAAGGGCACAACCAACGCCGAAACTGCCAAAAACACAAGAAACTCATCCCAAACGACTTATACCGCAGCCATGATCCATCTCCATCCATCTTTTTTTCTTGTTCTTTTTCTTCTTACCAGGCAGCGTGCCCGCCGTCTATCCTAAGGTCGCTGCCGGTCATGAAGCTGCTGGCGTCGCTCAGTAGGAAGACGGCGGCGCCGCGGTACTCCTCGGGGCTGCTGAGGCGGCCGAGCATGTTCTCGCTCGTCCAGTTGGTGCGGTACTCGGGGTGGGTCTCGAACAGCTCCTCGGTCATGGCGGTGACGATGTAGCCGGGAGAGATGGTGTTGACCCTGATGCCGAGCTGGCCCCACTCGGCGGCGAGGTTGCGGCCGAGCTGGATGACGGCGGCCTTGGAGGCGTTGTAGACACTGTTTTTTTTGGAAGGGGGGTGTTCGTCAGTGATTGGAGCTTCTTCAGAACGAGAGAAAGACAGAAAGAAAGAGAAGGCGGTGGGGGACGTACGGGCAAAGCAGGCCCTTGTTGGCAATGGTCCCGCTCATGGACGCAATGAGGGCGATGCTCCCGCCCTGCTCCAACCTAACCATCTGCCTGGCCACGGCCTGGGCCGTCATGAAGACGCCCGTGACGTTGATGCCGAGCATGCGATCCGCGTCCGCCTGTGCGTACTCGAGCGCCGGCACGGCCTGCTGCACCCCCGCGGCGGCCACGAGCCCGTCGAGCCTCCCATGGCGCTCCGCGACGGCCTCGACGACTCCGTTGAGGGCCTCGCCCTCGCGCACGTCGACGCGGTGGTAGTGCAGCGCCGAGCCGCCCGACCCGGATCCGGACGACGGGAAGAGGTCCGCGATGCGGCCAAAGTCGTCGCTGGGCGAGGGCAGGCGGTCGATGGCGTGCACCTCGCGCGCGCCGGCCTCGAGGAGCGCTTGCGCCTGCACCAGGCCCAGGCCGCGGCCGCCGCCCGACACGATCAGGACCTTGTCCTTGAGTGAGAACTCGGGGAGGGCCATGCCGCCGCCGGGTGCGGGCGTCGGGGTGCTGGAGAAGCGGGCTTTTCTAGGGGTTGTTGTTGCGAAGAGGGGGCGGGCGGTGGTGGTGGTTGCGCACCTAGCCGCCAGGCGGGGGGCGGCGCGGGAGAGGGAGAGCATTGCGATGGGGGGATGGGTTGGATGCGCTATAGGAGGGAACGGAGGATGTATATGTATGTTTTTTTTTCTTTGTATCTGCCTTCCTTTGGCTTGGTAGAATCCTGTGTCTCGGCACCTTGAGAGAGAGTTTGTGTGAGGGTGAGCAGTATAAAGTAAAGCAGAGGCAGAACAACAGAAAGAAGAAAATAAAGAATCAGCGAGCAGTCTGGGCGGTATTTGGGGTTTCCCCAAGCCATGGTTCCCTCGAGTCTCCCGAATGCGGGGACTGTCATGTCAAATCCAGACTAGGCAGAGGTATATTCACGGCATTGCCTTTCCAAGTATGTCCGGGCAAAAGCTCAGGTACAGGGCGTTTGGGGGGGACCTTTCGCTCCGGGGAACGGGGGAGGACACCCCCACAGATCAGCATTAAATTCGCCCATAACGGAGCAGTATCATGATCATTACGACGTACTCCAAAAGGGACATTGCCTGCTTCCTGATTTGATGCCATGTTGATATAAGTTGCATTGCTTCAATATGACGTTGACCAAGTCACTTTTTTTGGGGGATCGGTTGCTATCATAGCCACAGCGATCTGAGCAGTCAAAACTTCTAATAAAAAAAAACAGGAAATACATACAGATTCACCGCCACATACCTAATTATTGCAGCTTAGAGTTTAGTCGGGTAAGCTTTCAGTGAAGCCAAGTACTAGTCTAGTAGTAGTAGTAGTAGTACTATAATTGTTCGTATACCCAAGATGCCGTCTTCCCCGCAATCGGCTTGCCGCTTTAGGAAATCCGGACAAGCACTGGCAAATACTATGAATGCACAACGGCCGACTCATGCAAGTACATATGCCCCTTGCTGTCGTGTCATCCCCCAAACTGCTCACATGATACTGTACTTGCGCATATCTTTGTGCTTACAGGGGTTTTACCCTTCACGTACTTTGGTCCGGCAGCTTCAGGCGCGTCTAGAACATGCGGCTGGGACCCCTGAGCGTGGACCCCTAGTTTGTGCATGTCCAAAAGACAGCGAAAGAGGCTCCCTTCATTAACCATTAAGCATTCTTATCAAAAGTCACTGTTGCAAATATGGAAAAGGGTATGAAAACCAAATAAGCATCGTTAAAAAGGGTAGGTAAGAATAATACTGCTGATACAGCCACGAATCACGAAAAGAAATGAAAAACATCAACCACCACAACCCCAATAACAACATCAACCACCACAATTAACATTCATCAAAAACATAAACATCAACCCGCTTAGAAGCCGAGGGCGGCGTTCCAGGCGTCGGCCGTGGACTGGTCCTTGGTGCCGAGGGCCTGGATCTGGGCCTTGGCGGTCTGGCAGAGGGCCTTGGCGGCGGCGTTGGCGTTGCAGACGTTGGTCAGCTGGTCGCAGATGCGGTTGGTGATGATGTTGGGGTTCAGAGCCTCCTGCTGGCCCTTGGCGACGAGGGGGTCGGTGGGCAGGAAGGTGAACTCGGTGGCGGGCCTGTTGCCGCGGCCGCCCTTGAAGTCCATGGTCGGGGTGCAGGCACCGAAGTCGGTGGCGCCGGCGTTACCGTTACCGTTGTTGTTGTTTCCGTTGTTGTCGTTTCCGTTGTTGGCGTTGTTGTTGTTGCCAGCATTGTTGTTGTTGTTGTTGTTGCAGCCGTTGGCGTTGCCAGTGTTGTTGTTGGCGTTGTTGTTGCCAGTGTTGGCGTTGTTGTTGTTGCCGGCGTTGGCGTTACCGTTGTTGTTGTTGTTGTTGGCGTTGCCGTTGTTGCCAGCGTTACCGCCGGCAGCAGCACCACCACCGGAAGCAAGAGTGCCAGTCTCACCAACAGCAAAGTTGGTAAAGCCCTGGGCCTGGGTGACCTCAGCAACGCTCAGACCGGTAGCGTCAAAGGGGTTAGTCAGCGACGCAGCCGAGTTGGCGTTCTCGGTACCGTTAGCATCGGTAGCCGGGTCGACCTTGGGCACGATTCCGCGCAGCTCAGCAGTGGCGGGCAGGCTGGGGTCGTCGCAGATCTTGTTGACGTTGACGGCGAAGGGGTTGAAGTTCATCTCGGCGGCGACGAGGCCCTTGGCGGCGTCGATGACGTCCTGGGTGCTGCCGAGCTGGGTGACGATCTGGTCGGCCAGCTCGAGCTTGGCGCAGGCGTTGGCGGCGGCCAGGAGCACACCGGGGACGGAGCCGGCGAGGGTGGCGGCCTGGCCTGGGTTGCCACGGTTGCTCAGGGCGGCGATGGCGGATCCCGGGATGCCCTCCTGGCCGAAACGGGCCTCGACGTAGGCGATGAGCGCCGCGACGATGAGAGCCTTGGTGGAAGACATTATGAATTTCTTTTGGGGGGGTTTGGTGTGAAAAGTGGTGAGTACTTTTTTTGTTTGAAAGTCGAGCAGTGCTATCTTGAAATGGACCGGCCTAGCGGTTTAGAAAACGAATAACTTGGTATAAAGGTTTGAGAGAGTGTGGATAGTGTGAATAGGTTAAAAAGTTCACAGAACTATAAAGAATGGAAGGATGCTTAAATGGTTTTGCAAAAAAAAGAAGGTATAGGCCGGAAGAAGATACTGGTGGACGAGGAGTAAAAGAAGCCAAAAGTTGGACTTCCTGAGGACGAAGCAAGTCTTATATGTTTGCGAACATGACCCGAACCGACCAGCCCGACCTCCTCCTCCTCTGACACTCTCACACACACGCACACGTACACACCCAATAAGGTTGTAGCCGCGGGCGCTTGGTCTAACCGACCATGTCTCCATCTTTCCCCTTTCCATGACGGTCCCGCCCTGGCATCATTTTTTTTTGCCTTGCGGGACAAGGCTCTGGCAAGGGGGGTTTCTACTGGGACGTTTCCTTGCCCTTGTCCTTTTGCCCAGGGCCGGGGGTTGTGTAC
>JARHUK010000396.1:0-17468 GCA_031001725.1 Pseudopyricularia javanii
ATTTTTTTTTTTTTTTTTTTTTTTTTTTTTCCTGTGCTTATTGCCTTGATCTCCTTGCATCTTCGACCCTCTCCCCCCTGTTGACATTCCATTCTTTTGCTTTCCCTACATGGCCTTGTTCTCCTCCCTGCAGTCATACTACTGACCGAGTCGAGCTCCGCTTGTCTTCTCCATTCCCTTGACTTCCATCGACAGCCTTCTGCGATACAGCCAGCCAACTCGATTCCAAATCACTCAAGCCCTGGACAAGAGCGCCGTTGACTAGTTCCGCGAGCTTTCGACCCACGCCCAGCCAAGCCACCGTCGACAGGCCACCCCCTTCTCCCTGAGTTCGTCAGTCTCGCCTCGGCCAGAAGGGGTCGGAGACTGAGACTGGGAGACTGACTGGATAGATAATAATTACTTACCTACTCAAACAAGAAACATACGCACGAGTTCCTTTGATGGTTCTTGTCCAGTCGTTCGCTTTACTTTGTACAACACCCCTCGAAACCCGCCATGAATTGAGATGGGTGCCGCGACCTTGACATTTGCCGCGGCCACACCGCCAAACGTGCCATTCCGGTCGCAGTCCTCGCCTGACCTTGTGTCACTCTCCTCCCAGTATCCATTATCCGAGCCGTCCTCGCCCACGGGCCTGCTGTCCCTGCCAGACTTCACCATCCCGCCGTTGGACGACTTCTTGAGCCACAAGAACACCAGCGTGACGACTGTCTCCAGTCTGCCGAGCCGCCCGCGCGCATCCTACGAGCGTGTCGAGCAGTCCCCCAAGAGGAGGACAGACGCCAACAGACCCCACTCATGGCTTATCTCGTCCACCGACGACGACTTGAACGGCACTGCTCACAACCTCGAACCCCCCGCGCCACCGTCAACGCCTGTACAGCACATCGAGCCCTCGAAACCAGCATCGGCCTCGCCGCGCAAATCCGAGTCGGGACGACGTAACAGGCCGAGATCCGACTCCGGCTCCTACCTCAACTTGATATCATGGCTGCCTGGTTCCCGCTCCCGCAACACTTCCTCTGCCTCGGAAGAGGAGAGGACCAGTGAATTTGGCGGCGTTCTCGAGACGAGCAAGTCTTCAGACTCTATCACCACCACAACTACTCGCGCTTTGAACCGAGCCGGTAACTATTTGACCAGGCTCAAGCAAAAACCGCAAGAGCCCGTCTCGAGCAAGAGTGCACTGGGCGCACCCCAGCCAAAATCCAGTTCCGACACTGCACGTGCCCTCGGGGACGGTACAGGAAGCGCATACGCATCTTCCACAGATGTTAGTGCGGTCGACGAACTTACGAGTACGACCGTCACTCACTCGGAGCCCGGCTCTGACAATACCGCCGCTTCTTCCGTGAGGGATCCGCTGTGGCCCCCGTTCAGGGACCTGGAAGGTGCATATTACGCCTTTTGTGCCCGGCAGACCACCCCTTACCGCATGTCCGTTGTCAAAACTACGCTTGTTCCGTTTCTGCACCGCTACGTCTGGGACCCTTCAAACAGGGACGCAGATGTGCTTTCTGCCGAGGATGTGGAGCGCAGGGCCACGATATTAGGCAAGTGGTGGGTTGTCATGCTTCAGCTTTTAGATGGCAACAGCGGCCGAATCGCCTGGAACGAGGGAATCCCTGCCATACTGCCTCCTGTGCCCACCATGGAGCCTCTCGCTGGTCTCGACCGACCGATCGTGCTAGGGGCCATCGCCATGTTAATGGCCAGGCCGGAATGGCGGCAGACCACGCCTCACTTTCGGCCACTGACAGAACGGTCCCCTTCCGAGAAGGTCCGCGCACGGTCCGACTCCGGGGCTCTATCACTAAGCGAGGAATCATTCATAGCTAAAGCGAGCGAACGCAACGTCCGTGACATTTTCCTGTCGAACCTCATAGCCCAAATCTCTGTCGTCATTGACAAGCTCTCCTACTGGAGCGCCCCAGAACCCCTTGTCTCGTTTGCAGGCAAGACCCTGGCGCAGGCCTTCTTCTTCGTGCCCGGTGTGGCACAGATCCTGGTTCGTTTGTGGGGGATAGATACAAAGTCCAACCTCATTGCGAGGGTAGTCGATGAGTTTGGACTGCCTCGGGAGAGCTTAGGAGAGAGCGAAGATATTGTTGCCTTGTTCCCTCCGAACCTGGGCTCCCTGGGCTATTCCTCAGTCAAGGCACTGGAGCAGAAACTCAAGCGCCCGCCCAAAATACCACACCAGGTGGCTCATGTTCCATGGCATGGTCCCTGGGTGTCGAGGTGGCGCGGCTGCGATACGAACGTGTTCTTTGTCTTCTGCAAATACTTTTACATCATCTCAGAGGAGTTCATGCCAGCCGGTCTTCCAATAGTGGAGAAGGCCCGCGCACCGGCATTTGTCCTTCTACACGCACAGCTGCTCTCAATTCTGGACAGTACCATCAACCGACAGGCCGCCTTTGAGGCCATGATGCGCCCGCCGGTGCCTGATTCGATTAATGGAGCCGATGCCGCCCTCACGCCTATGGGGCCTCTGTATCCTTCTGCCAACGTGTTTCGTGGTATGGATGAGAATTGCGTCATCGTCCTGTTGAGGGATTTCCTCACAACACCCAATGGCCATCACGAGGCCCAACATGCCTTTGCCGGCGCCTTTATGCGTCTCCTGAAGGCCGCGACCAAGAAAACTGGACTGTACGATCACAATGCCCAGCACCTCTTGTGCGATTTTCTTCAGGAAGCTCTGCACATCTACCAAGGGGCGCTTGCGAAAACTGATGACAGCGAAGGAACGGCGCCATCAAACCCGATGCTTGACTATGTGGACTGGCCTTTCTGGCTCGACGTCTGCAAGATGATGCTATCCACGCACAACACGATGGGCGAGCTCCGAGTACTTTCCTTCCTTTTCTCGACTTGGGACGTAATAGCTGCAGACCCGACTCGCAAGGAGGCGCTGTGCACCGGCTGGCTGCTCGATGAGGAGGTCTTTGCAAAGTTCTTTTGCAATTGGTGCCCCATGGTTAGGGCTTATTATCAGAGGCTCCTCTGCTGGAGAATCTGCCGAGACTTGGGCAGTCCCAACGAGCTGGACGCGCGCATCTGGATCCTGGTATCTGAAAGGCTACGAATTACGTATGCGCACTACCTTTGGCTGAAGAACAAGGCGGAGCGGTCGCGCTCGGCGCCCCCCTCGACGACTCCGAGTCTACCGCAGCCGGGCAAGCGCTTCATGATTGTCCGCACCGAGGTAATGGGAACACCACATCCGGGCGGCCTCCTGGCGAATCACCCAAGGCTTGCCAACCCGGTTTTGCAGACGAATTCACAGACGAACTTGAAGGCCACCCTTGGGTACAACCCCCCGCCTGAATTTGTGGACGTTAACGACGGTACAGCGGGCGACAAGACCTTGCCATCTAGCAAACGATTCTCCATCCTATCCAAGCTACGAGGGCTAAACACCCCGGGCATCGAGGACAGGCCTGGCGTCTACAGTGAAGAGACAATGCGCAGGGGCACAACGGGTACAAGACAGTTCGAAGGCCCGCCGCTGCCGCCCAAAGACGACATCCCACAACCCCAGTCCCCGGCCGCTGACTCGACCGGCTCCCTGCCAACTCATGACGCGGAGCAGTTCATATTCAGGTTTACGCTCAACGGCGTGCCCTGGCACAACGGCGCACCGGTGCAGCTTAGGGAACAGGTCATCACCCGGCCCAGGCTGCCCGCTCCGGCACAGTCGAGGGTCAACGCCAAGATATCCTCGGCCGGTGGCTACCATCTGGGGGATGAAACACCCGTGCCCCCATCGCCCGGTCGTCCACCGGCGACGAGGGCTATCTCGGGTCTGTCGCAGGGCGGGTTGATCTCGGAGGCCCGGAACGCCTCACCAGTGTCCCCAAGGGCATCTTCTACCTTGGACAGGTCCCCTAGGGCATCTACTTCGGACGAGACCTCTGACGGGGGGCTTCTGTCCCCAGTGTCCGCTGCACAACGCGGAAGAACTTCATTGGGTAGCGATGCCAGTCCCAGCCGCGACTTCCAGCTTATTGGAAGTTTCACCTTCGAAACTACCTCAGGCCCGACCTCCTCGGTGCCGCAAACGCCCGTAGAGACCCCAGGGCCCAAGGGCCTGGGACTAGGCTCTCAGATATTTGTGAAGGGCGTCGAGCCGACGGGTTCTCACAGGACCGCATCGCGATATGCAGGACGCGCGCTTGCGGAATGGAGTATGGTTGTCAGCGAGTGCAACTCGTTCGTCGACCGTCGGCGCGAGGAGGGTATCCTCGGCCTCCGGGATGTTGAGGTCCCGATTCTTGGGGTTGACGGCTTACGCAAGTCTGGATAGGCTTCCAACTGCGCAACGATTCAAGAACCGAATTATGATCATCTTGCTTCGATAATATAGAAGGTTATGTGCATTGGGGACTTTTTTATGTTTCTTGTAGCAACACTCATCTGCATTATGGGGATATGGCGTATGGGTGTAGCAAGCCTTTGTTTCTTGTCTTTAACTCTTTGAATCTTGTACTTTTTATTGCCTGTAGCATTTTGAAATTGCTGCTGGATCGGCCAGTGGCAGCCTTTTAGGGTATAGCATCGATTTGCATAACAATGCCATTTCCTACAGGAGCAGGAGTTATTTGTACAGACCTGGTAACACCTCGCCTCACGGACAGAGGTTCCCAGCCAACATTATGTGAAACTTGACAGCTTTCTGGCTTCCGATATACTCAAGTGAAGAGTACAGAATCTATTGATTGCCATTTCTATACAGGACAATGCCTTTTATCTAGCAAATGTGTCTATACCCATGCCCAAAGGTCAAACAGAGTACGGATTGATGAAGCCAATCGCGAGGACTGTGGCGTAAATGCATCGCATACAACACAAAACAAAAGCCGATGCGGTGGGCAAACAAGTTCAAGGACAGAAAACAAAAACGGGCTTCGCTTTGTTCATGATTTTGAAACGCGGTAGGCTGAATTATTGACCATTGTCGTTGCCGTTGCCCTTACCATTGATGGTGTGCAGCTTGCTGGCTAAAGCGGCAGCCTCAAGTGCCTGCTTCACATCGGCCACCAGGTCGTCAGCCTCCTCGATGCCGCAGCTGATGCGCACGAGGTCGTCGTAGATACCGACGGCCTCTCTGCTCTGCCTCGGAATTCCGGCGTGGGTCATCACGCTTGGCAGCTCCACAAGTGACTCGACGCCGCCTAGCGACTCGGCCAGTGCGAAGACGCGCGTGGTGCTGCAGAAGCGGTCGGCAGCAACCAGGCCACCCTTGACGCGGAATGAGAGCATGCCGCCACCTAGACCGTCGCGGTGCTGATGGCGCGCAATGTCCCGGTGCGGGTGCGACTCGAGCCCTGGGTAGTTGACTGAGATGACGTGAGGGCTGGCCTCAAGGAATGCCGCAACGGCGGCGGCATTACGCGAGGCCTCGCGGGCGCGGAGGTGCAACGTCTTGAGGCCGCGGTGGGCCAACCACGAGTCGAAGGCTGAGGGAATTGCGCCGATAGCGTTCTGGAGGAAGCGCAGGCGGCCGGCCAGGGCGTCGTCGTTGCAGGCCGCGACGCCCATGACCACGTCACTGTGGCCGTTGATGTACTTGGTCACGCTGTGCACAACGACGTCGGCGCCAAGGTCCAGCGGGTTCTGGATGTAGGGGGAAAGGAAGGTGTTGTCGACGACGACGAGGACGCCGCGGGCGTGGGCAGCGTCGGCAACGGCGCGGATGTCAACAAGGCGCAAGGTCGGGTTACTAGGCGATTCAATCCAGATGAGCTTGGTGTCGGTGCGGATGTGGGCGGCGACGTCCATGAAAATGTCGTGGCTGAAGGTCACCTCGATGCCGTGGGCCTGGGCGACCTGGGTGAAGTAGCGGTGCGTGCCGCCGTAAACGTCCGAGACGGAAATGACATGGGAGCCGCTGGCCAGGCTCTGGAGCACGACGGCCGTCGTGGCGCTGCCGGAACTGAAGGCGAAGCCATGCCTGGCGTTCTCAAGAGACGCGACTGCCTCCTCAAAGTTGTCACGGTTCGGGTTGGCACTGCGGCTATACTCGTAGATGCCGACTGGTTGGGACGGCGTCGTCTGTCTGAAGGTTGTGGAGAGCGAGATGGCAGGGATGACGGCTCCGGTGGTAGGGTCCGGGGCGCTGCCGGCGTGGACGGCGCGGGTGGCAAAACCGCGGGACGTTGGGTTCTGATGCTGACTCTGTTGCTTCTGCTGCTGCTGTTGTTGTTGTTGTTGTTGCTGTGCTACGGCAACGACGGCAGGAGACTGCTCGTTGTCGTTTGAGGCTGTCATAATTGCGTTGCGACTGAGCACGCGCGCAACTGGGATTTGATTAATTGGTGGGGGCGGGGTCAATGGATGCTACTCGGCGCCGAAAGCTAAATTACCCCAGACGCGCGCAGAGTTTCTTTCCTTGATGTTTTTTCGAAGTGAAGTCTGAAAAAAAAGTGGCCTGAAGTGTTTTCCGTTGCTTGGGATGGAACGACGAGGAGTGCAGGAACAGCTGTACCATTCCCTGTGTCTTGATCTCTCTCCTCTTTGTCGGGGTTTTTTTCTATCTTCCCCTTTCGGTATGGGGCATTCGTAATAAGAACAAGGATCGGCCGACTTGCACTCTTCCTTGTCTTTACGCAAAAAGAACGGGGATGGGACCAACCCAAAACTGCAGTATGGTGGCTCTTTTGATGGCTATCGTCGGCTGCAGGTGGTTTCCGCAGTCTTGGCAGGCAATGCGATTTATCAGCCACTAGAGACCCTGTCCGACACCCGTTCGTCTTGCAGAGGAGTTTATGGCGGCGTTGACTTGGATACCTAAGACCAAGGTTAGACTTGATGTTAGGTTGCAGATGGATGCGATCAGGTAGGTTACTTGGATAGATAGATAGATGAAGCGAAAAGTGCGTACAAGTGAAATGGTTGTGGAGAAACCAAAGGTAGGTAGGTATTCATATACTTGCGATGGGAAGCGGCTGAGCGACTGACTGACTAATTGTGTTTACGATGGCGTCTTCGACAAGCTTTTGGAAGTCCAGATGAGCAATCAATCACGCCACCGTGCTGCTGTCTGTCGGTGTGCCCCGACACTCTTCATATTTCAGGGGTTGTGCTGTGTGGCGTTCACCCTGCAACTGACACGCTTCCAAGCCTAGCCCGGAACTCATTAAAGGAATTCAAAAATGACTATTTTAATACTGCGATAGCGTAAGTAGATCCGCTAATAACTTGGTTGGGTATTCGGCTACACTCCATCCCTTTGTTTACGTAAAACCCGGTGCCGTCGCGGCCTCGTTTCTTGTCTAAGCCGGCACAATTAGTAATCGTGAGCAGTATTACACACAAGGCACAGAACGGAAGCCCAGGGAACAGATATGCTCATCAGCTACATGTGTACACAGGCCTTGTCCGCCCATCGCACAATGATCGAATGGAGAAGAATGGTAATTGTTGCTGCATAGCCAAGCGTCACTCTGCTCTGTTCCCCTGGAATGTTCATGTTCCCAGCCCCTTCCTACTTTTCCAGCCTAGTATACAGCCCAGCCCGCCTTCGAACTCCGAGAATATGAAAAGCGATAGTCGTGAGATATGTGCAGATTGTATACAGTAATATAGTCACCATACCGGTTACGGTGGTGTATTAGTACATTTGGTGTGGGTCCTATGTCTGGCGCCCGACAGCATGTAGCCTTGCGTTAAGACACCGTTGATTCCAAGCCACATCGGTTTAGATGTAATCACGAGCACTCTTCTGCATCTCGATCAAACGCCACCCTCTGGTCTCCAGGTTATTGACGTCCTCGGGCATGCGAGTGATGCCAATCGCATAGGTTACAAGCTGGACTCGGTCCTCCATACCGGCAGCAAGCTCGCCTGTCTTGGCGTTGCGATAAACGTGGACCTCCTGCGTCCTGCATGTGATGATGAAGACGGGAATATCACCAGGCTCCAGCAGCCGTGACTTGAGAATGTCAACGCCGCGGATGTCGACGATTTTGCCGTCTGACTTCATGCCCATCGTCAGGTACTGTTTGGTGAGTGCCTCGTAGACTGAGAACTGCGCCTCTGAAAGCCAAAGCTTTAGAGTCTCAACATCGCCCTTGACATAGGCATCTAGAACCTCAGGAAGGATGTAATCCCGGAGTTCGTTCAGGAAGGGCTCCAATTGGAATGCAGGGTCCATCTGGCGGAGCTTCTTGATGACCATAGCCGTCTCGTTCTCGGCGAAGAAGCTACCAACACGGTCGGTGATGCTCCTGGCCGTGGAAATTAAGGGGTTCTCAGACTCCTGGTAAACATGCTTCATGCCAAATACGCCCTGCACGAACTTGTTGGTGTCACGGAAGTCTCGCCACGCCTCCTTCCATGCGGCGTCCTTGTGAAGCGTGACATTGGTTCCAGCTCTACAGTGAGTGCGAGGACCTAGCGGTTAGTGAAACTCGATATCGTGGCCGTGTGCGCAGCTCTCATCTGCCGCGTGAGGAAACTTACTCGACGTCCTCCTGCATTACAGGGCCGGCTTCCGCAGGGTTGGCCTTCAGGCGAGCCTCCCTTCGACGCCGCCGCTCTTCCTTGTCCACCCAACCGCCATACCTGGAGCTGCTGCCATCGTCTATGACGTTCTTGACGTTCTTGTAAGCCTCAGTCTCCCTTATGGGCTTGGTAGCCTCGTCCAGGGCACCCCCAGTGACGTTGGCAGCCTTGCGAACGCCCTTCATAACAGGCGTCTCCCAGGTCCATGAGGCCCCCTTGCCAATAGCACTGGCTGTACCCTTCAGGACTGTTCCGGCAGTGTTGGAGACGGCACCTGATGTTGCCTCATACGCCTGACGCGCTCGTCGAACCGACTCGCTCTCGGCCATGTGTTGTGCAGAGGCTGCGATGGCCTTTGTTGATTCATTCCACTCTTTTGACTGCTTGAACTCCGTCTGCATCGTGTCCATGAACACCTGCCACGGGGTCTTGTCACCATGCAGGGGCGGGGGAGGACCATCCTCCTTCTTTTCTTTCTTTTCGCTTTTCCCCTCTCCCTCTTCGGCACCATCTGTCTTCTCGCCTGTCCCCTTGTTGCTGTCGCCGTTCTTTACATCGCCATCATCAGGAGACGCAGTTTCAGCCTCGGGGCTTTTGGAACTTGAATTTTTGGGTGTGGATTCTGGGGTTTTGGGGGGATCTTGCGGTTTTTGAAGCGCAGAGAAGGTCGGGTGGAAGCTTCGGAGTTGATGTTGCAGGGCTGGCGATTTGGACAAAATCGCAGGTCTATCTCGAGGGGTGAGCGGAGAGTACGATGAATAAAGCGTAAGGCGTGACGATGAGGTGTGTTGCCTGAAAGTGCCGGAAGAGTATAATCTGGGTGACAACGGCGAGATTCTGTACGGCGAGGCGGGCGATGCAGATGCAGACGTCCTGTTCAGGGCGCTGCGTGAAGCTGCCCTCATGCTGGCAGCCATCGTCACCTTTCTTCTTGCAATACGTGAATCCCGGCGCTGCAGAGGCGTGGCTACTTTGGGATAGTCGCTGTTTTCGACGCAGTTCCGATAAAGGCGAGCTGATCTCGACTTTTTGTTTCTTAGCTCTTTCCCAAGCCCCGGGTATGCAGGCCTAAGAGGGAAAAAAAAATAAAGAAGCCTTACCATTTGTCGAGGATGGCGACGCAGAATTAGTTGGAAGAATCAGACCCGATCCCGACCCCGGCCTTTTGCATGTGCTCACTGGCCAATTGAACAAACGGACTGAGCTTGAAGACCCACTCTCAACGCAGGGGTGTCCACAGTCGTGGTCTTCGTCGCCGTGCCGTTCCCACTTGGCCGAATGGAAATTTTGACGGGCACAGAGAAAGCTCCGACTTTGACGGCGTTCTATATACCAAACCTGCGAAAGCTCGTCAATTAGAAAGTCGCGAGCAAGAAATACAAACGGGGACAATATCGGCTCCCCGTTTCGGAGACTTGTGATAGGACGTTGTAAGTTGCTTGTTGCCTTTGTGCTGTATACTGGTATCTAGACCGCCGTCATCCTAACAACAGATAGAGGTGCCAACTGTGCCAGCTTCAGTCAAGATGCAACGAACCCTAACGAACGGCCTCCCTGCAAGGGCTATCACCCGGGCGGTTGTCGGCCAGAGCAAGAACTCGCTTTCAACGCCATGGAGGAGACATTTTGCGAGCGGCAATGGGGAGGTGCCAGAAGCCGTGACTAGCCCGGCCTCCAAGAGCATTTCACCTTTGGTCAAGATGGCGCGGACATTGTCAGGTGTCGTAGCCGAAAGCACGCCCAACATCAGCTCACAGACTCTGAGTTCTTCTTACAGGAAGGTCCTGGGCGATACCACTGTCGCATCCGTCGTCGAGAAGAGCGAAGAGAGCGAAGAGCCATACCACTTTCACGTCTACAGCCACAAGCACAACACGCACATCACGGTCACGACCCCGGAGCGCAACGCCATTGTATCAATGTCTACTGGAAACATTGGCTTCAAGAAGTCGGGCCGCAAGCATTACGACTCGGCCTACCAACTCGGGGCAGCGGTAATCGACAAGCTGCAGGAAAAGGGGCTGCACAACGAGATTCACAAGTTGGAGGTGGTCCTGCGAGGCTTTGGTGCTGGGCGAGAGGCAGTGACCAAGATTCTTATGGGTAATGAAGGAAGGTTGTTTCGGCCCAAGATTGTGCGTGTTGCCGACTCGACAAGACTCAAGTTTGGAGGCACCAGGAGTAAGAAACCCAGGCGTCTGGGTTGATGCGTGCATCAACAGCGTCCGTATCTGGGGCTTGGTCCTCGTGTACTAATTATATCGCAATTCGTGTTTACAATATGTATACCTATTTGCTGTGTATTCGACTACCTACAGCATATTGGATGTCATCCTAGACTATCAGTTATGGCCGAAAGCCTTGACAAGCCATGTCGTCAACTGGTCGTAGAACAAAACACGCATGAAAATCAACCTGCTTGTTTTCAGGACATAATTGCTTATCTCCAAATTGAGCTTTGGGCCGAATTAGAGGACTAGCCGTTACCGAAACTCGGGCAAATGAGACCGTAATCCCCGCGGACTCTGTGTGGGCCGTGGGGGCCTGTGGATAAGTCCGGTAGCTGGGAGTCCTTCCGCCTCATTTCACAACGGAATTCCTAGCATGTGCTAGCGACCTCCTCTGCTAGGCACTCGGGCTTTAATACTATCATTGACAAAACTCAAGAGAATCGCCCAAGTTTACCATCCCCAAATCGGTAAACAACCGGTAGTTTACGGATAGCGCCTGTTACAATCCCCCTTCAACTCGGTGGGCTAGCTTGCCTCCCTCTGCATCCGCGATCATGCCAACACCGTCGACGCCGACACCCTCATGATCCCGCGATGCCGCCACGACGCTCGCACAAGAAGAGCCGGGCCGGCTGTAGGCGTTGCAAGACGCGCAAGATCAAGGTCAGTAGCTTTGTCGCTGTTGCAACAAGGCCGTCAGCGTGGTACCAAACTGAACCGGAATGGCTGGGGCTGACGCGCACCTTGCCCACCTTGCCCTGCATCGCCGTAGTGCGACGAAGTCCATCCTCGCTGTGGCAACTGTGCCAAGCATGGCGTCGACTGTGACTTTGAGCTCCCAGAAGCCGCACGCGACGATGCGAACTCGAATACGACCGACACGGCCAAAGCATCGTCGTCAACAGCATCGCGCGTCACTCCCATGTACCAAGTGCCTGGGACTGTGATCTTATCGTCCACCACCCCCGCCAACAACAAGATGCTCGAGCTACGCCTCATGCACCATTATACATCGGTGACCAGCAAGACGCTTACAGTAACAGCACCCGTCACTGATGAGATATGGCGGGACTTGGTCCCCCGCATCGCCTTTGGGGCGGGTGCGCAACATCTGGCAGATGGCATTTTGGCCATCGCAGCTCTGCACATGAGGAGTATCTGCCCGCACGATCAGGAAATAGTGCGCGCGTCCCACGCATACATGGCCTCATCTCTCCGCGATTACAGCAGTTCACTTACCAAGGGTATCAACGTCACCAATGCGGAGGCTCTCTTCCTGACATCTACCCTGATTGCTATACAATCTACTGCCACTCGTGTCTTCACAAAGGACGAGTCGATTGTTGCTTCCCAGCCTAGTGCGGGTACGAACTTCGATAGCCGTTCAGCATCCGTTGGTGTATACAGCCTTCCTCTTTCATGGTTTCATGCATTCCAAGGCGTCAAGGCCCTTACTGCTGCCTCCTGGCAGTGGATTCGACACAGCAACGCCGTAATACCCATCATCAACTCCCAGCCTGTTCTGCAACTGGACTTTAGCAGCAGTCAGAATTCGCATTTTGGACATCTACTGGACGATCTGGAACAGGAACTTGCGGCTCTGCCATCTGGGCAGCCTAGCCGAGCACCCTCCGGTCCATCACGGGAAGCCAACGGACTTGATGCAGCTACTGCTGCCGCCGCCGCAGCAGTTTTCAGCGCCTCTACCTCGGCGGGCTACGGCAATGACCAAAACGAACAAACCCAGACTCCGTTCCAGGTGTCCGCCGACCTCGAAAGTCTGACCTTGAACAGCACGCGTCAGGCCTACGAGCATGCTGTCGCTGTGTTGAACTGGGCTCACAAGATACCTCACAAGGGCTCGCCCCTTGCTTTCCCTGCGACTGTCTCCCGTCGCTTTGTCGAGCTGATCGAGGAGCGCCGTCCACGAGCCCTTGCCATCCTCGCGAGCTTCTTTGCTCTATTAAAATGTAACGACTCATGTTGGTGGCTCCGTGGAATGGCTAGGCGCGAGGTCTTGGGCATTGTGTCGCTCTTCAATTCTGATTACTTTGGACCTGAAATAGAGCGACAGTGGTGGCCTCATCTCGAATGGTCCGTCCGAGTAGCTCTTCATGACGACAGGGAAAACCCCGGGTATGTCCCGCCGGAGCTGTGGGGTTCTTCATGGCTTCATCAAGACGACGTCGATCTTCCAGGCGATGTACAAACCTTTGTGTCGCACATTGACATGTTGACCGATATGATCAGTGGGATTCAGAGCTTTCCTGTGCCGGGGTCTACCCAGAGCGGTTCGTAAGATATGTCTACACGAATGGTTATAGACAAGCTAGACCGTATCTCGGCTCCTCGGCAGTTGGCAACAGGTTTGTTCGTCGCGACAGCCGGAAGCGCCCGACACTAGCTACCTACACTACCTACAGATGGTTCAACGGCTAGATTCCGACTTATCGGCAGCACTTCAAGCAGTGTACCAAGGCGGCTAGAGTTTGGCGCATTGCTTGTAACCAATCATGGATTTTGTGGATATGTATCTCTGATATCGATGCGTAATGATGGGTATTTATAATATTGAAGGAGCAAGCAATGATAGAAACAAATAACCAATAACTACAAGTCAGCTAACTGTGTGGCATTCCATACCATTTCCCAAGCTCGACTGCTGGTAAAATGGAGTGGGTGGCCCATGCTTTAAATTGTTTTTGGTTTCTTCTTCTTGTGATCTCCATTTGTCTGAGCAGAGGGGACATCACCCTCGGTGTCCTTGCGGTCCCTCTTCAGCGCCTTCATCTTTCTCGTCTGCAGATCGCCGAGATCCTGCTTTCCAAGATGGATACGCCCCATCTTGTCTCCCATTAGGTCGGTGGATATGTTCTTCTTTGTCCTCTCCTCGCTTGTCTTTGCCTTCTTCATGGCATCCTTCAGCATGCCCTCATCGGCCTCGCGCAGCCTACCCAGGCGGAAATCCATGCGCGGGCCTATCTCCTCCAGCTCCACCCTAGGCAGCTTCTCCCCGCTCCTCTTCGTCTTGATCATGTAGACACGCAGATGCACCGCCGGCTTGGATCCGTCTCCAGGCCCGACGATACCGGGTCCATCCTCCGCAGTGACCACGACTATGTAACGTAGTCCCTCAACGTCGATCTTGTCTGAGCTGCTGTCGCCACGGAATAAGTCGAGGAGCATACTCTTCGCCGCGGTGAACTCGTTTTGCACTGTGCTCTCGAACTGAGCCCCTGCAAACACCATAAGCGGCCGCAGGCCGATGGTGAACTTAGACGTCTTGAAGCTGGAAGTGCGTCGGTACGAGTCGGCGTCCAGGTGGAACTCGAGCATGTCGAGTACCTTGTGACCGAACATCCGCGCTACCGTAAGGGTGTGCGGTCGCTTTTTGCTACTCGAGCCGAAGACGATGAGGCTGGTGTCGCACTTTTCTGAGAAGAACTCTAGCGAGCTAGGGTCTTCGAATGGGTGTCTGCAAAAGCTCGGTGGTTAATGGGAGAGCGTCACGGGTTAACCGCGTCCGTCCAACTAGCTCGCTTACATTGGGTTCTTCTTTGTGAACCTGGGCAATCGTCAAAGTCAGCATCCTTGTCCATATTGTCGCTATGGACACTGATACCAATGAAGGGATCTCCAGTGGTAACAATGTCATTGCGGTCACATACTTTTTGGACAGTGTCTGACGCATAGAGAACAGGTCACCAATTGCATCCTGGACGACTTGGCTGCAGCTTGTGCCTCTGAGGAACAGCGCTGACTTGGGGTTCTCGATCGCTTTGGGCGCCTTCTTCTCCAAGATGCGCTTGGAGCGGGCAGTTCGTGGTTTGCTGGTGCGCTTTGGATTAGCTTTGCAGGTCTCTTGGGAAAGAAGAGCACAATGGGAACTTGTATTTGGCAAATTTAAGTGAGCTTACACTTGTCTCAACATCTTTGATGGTTCTGCAGCGGATGGGGGATCAATCCAGAGTGGCTGTAGATTGCACGTTGGACGATCGACCGTAATGCGACAGACGCGGCGAGGGGGAACTTCGTCCTCGGAAAAAATTAAGGCGGTTTCGCCCGGCAGTAATCCAGGCGGTGTGATCGATCACCGCGTCCGCTTCTGATTCGAGTGTGACAAGACCCTAACCCTTCTCCCCGGACGATGTTTATCCATACAGTTGTGGCCATCATCCAGGTTTCTTTTGTTGCCTATTGCAGAGTAGCCGGGTATTGTTCTCATTTTAAATCTGGTCTATCTTCAAGTAACCATATCGTACATTAGTGTACAATGCGGTACATGCTCGGGTCCATCATGTTGGTATCTTCTTTGCGTTTTCTCCTTTAACGCAGCTCACTGTTATCTTGCAATGTCGTAATTTTGGAATTATGGTGAGGCTATCTGGGAACGAGATGTTCATCCATATGGGTTATCGCCCCCTCCATGTCCTCTTTATTGGTTAAGAAAAGACCCTGGATAGCAGCAGTGCTGACACGGAGGACCGGCCTTCCTTCGATTGGTTCCGCAAAGAAGCCTAGTTGGTTGAGCTTGGCGAGAAACCTTCGACAGCCGCTTCCTGACTTGTCAACATCGCCGTAGAATCTCATCCAGAGTTCCCTGGCTTGATCGACTGTGGCCTCTCCTATTCGAACTTTCACGTCAACTCGGCCCGGTCGAATTAGGGCAGGATCCAGTCGCTCGACGTGGTTGGTAGTCAGAAAAGCGATGCGATCCTCGCCAGCTGCCAGTCCATCGAGGACATTGAGAAGACCAGAGTATGTGACTGTTGCGCCACTGTACCCGTCCTGCGACCTCTCTTGACGATTGCCGAACGCAACGTCGACGTCCTCCAGTAACAAGATTGAGCGCGGCGGCAACCTCATAAGCATGTTGGCCAATTTATCATCGGTAAGTCCCCGCTCAACCAGATTGACGATCGCAAGATTATAATCCAGCTCACCGGCAAGAGCGTGAATGAATGATGACTTGCCGCTTCCGGGTGGACCGTGAAGTAGATAGGTGCGTCGATATGGAATACCACGGTCGGCGTACCACTGATACCGAGAGAGGAAGTCTTTGACATCTCCCACGATGGCCTCTTTGAGGCCCGTGTCAAACACCACGGAGGCAAGTGGTCGCTTTCGGCGTGGGAGACCCAGCTGGGCCCACGACATGCCTTGGATGCTGTACACGGGAGTCTTGCCGGCCTGTGCGCTCTTAGCCAGGACATGCGCCTCTGAGAATACGTGCTCGAAAACGTGACGGTGTGACCACAACGTGGTCAGGGTGACCGTCTCGTGTGGCTCTCCTGTCTGGTGGTTGGCCGTAGACTGTTTTTCACGATTCACTGCGATGTATGTTCCGTCGGTGTGACGAATGATATGGCGGCCGTATCCTGGCTGTAAAAAGAAGCTAGCGCGAGCCGTGTCGTCTCCAGCGTCCACGGAGTCCGTCCTGGAAGACGCAGTAGCCGTGGCAACCGAAAGATCACGGATGCGTGTGAGTTTCGAGACCAGGAATCCATGGGCAGGTCGCGGCTGTGACAGCCATGCCAGGACCCAAGGGTAGGATGGGTCGCGCCTGCTGATTTCAACGTTGACTAGTAGGTTTTTTCGTATCAGCTGCGCTCCTCGTAGGAGCCCCCGACGAGCGATTGCCGCTGCTGCCCCGAGGCCGGCTAATCCCAACCCTCCAGCAAACATGGGATTGTTGTAAAGCGCTTCGATACCGAGCCCGGATGGCACCGGTGGTTGCACACTTGGTGCCAGCACCGACCTGGGGCTTGCTCCTGCACCAACCTGTGCCGTCTGGATTGAAAGCATGTTTACTAATGTTTTTGGGAACTCATGTCTCCTGGAACCTTCTTGTTCAAGGCAGGACAAAAATCGATGACGGGGCGCGTTGGTTTCAGATAGGATGCCAAATGAGGAGGTGTACCGCAATGATTGAAAAACTTTGGGCAGTCGGGAATGTTCTGGGTTAGGGTTAAGGCAGGTCTTTTCAGATGAGCGTACACTCCACCCCATATAGATCTAGGATCCTACTTTTAGATAACTAAGCGAGGTAGAGTATTTCAGGTCAAAATATACGCAAACGGTCTGGGGTGTCAAAAACGGTGTAAAGTTATAATCAAAATCTGTTAGGGGACTAATCCCCGTAGTATTAAGATCCGGCAAACAACCGGATAAACGGCTTTAGTCACCGATTACGTAACTCCTGTATATATAGTCACCCGCACCCAAAAAGGCGGGTTCTACCCTTTTACTTCTGTAAACCTTGTAAATTTTAATTTAATTATTTTAACATTGTTAGAGGACTAGGCCCCAGGGCATTGGGATCCGGTAAGCAACCGGATAGACGGTCTTAGTCACCAGGCAAAGCGAGTAAGGTCATGTGACTCTTGCGTATATAAGCTACCCGCACCTGTGAAGGCGGGTCCCGCCTTCCTATTTCCGTACACCTTGTAGACCTAAACTCGATTCACTTATCACCCGTGCACAGGCCGGTGCAAGTCCCTCACAAACATCAAATATATACTGGTATATGTAATAGGTTAGGCCTTAAAGGGCCTATCTTTAGCATTAAAGTTCTGCTTTAAGCATCTATATATATAAACCAATACGTAGCCGGATTACAGGAAGGAATAACCGTTTCTTTTGCATATTAATTATTTTCAACTCTTGTAAGGAAAAAACGCCTTTATCATTTGCCTACGAGTTGGATTTCTTAGAATATTTGCC